>JAVTVY010007708.1:0-46499 GCA_036873755.1 Hanleya hanleyi
AAACTCATCAGTGACTCCACCAACACGTACCCCTATCGAGCCTACATCGAGACACTGTTGTCGTATGGCCGAGAGGCTAAAATCTCAGCTGACAACCGCTTTATTCTACAAGGACACGGCCGAGCACATGGACACGGCGGACAATGGGGGATATAACAAACGGAAGGCTTTCACTGCGAACAGTGCCTCGGTGGATATGGTGGGTCGACTGCATGCAGACATGTTCATGCAAGACCGGTACCTCTTGAACAAGACCCCCATCAAAATCCGACTGATACGGGCGCCTCCCACCTTCGCCTTGATGACCACTAACGTAGAGGGGCATGTAGCGGACTATAAGATTGTCATCCAAGACGCAGTCCTGTATGTCCGAAAAGTGAAACCGAATCCAGCCGTTCAATTGGGGCACATGAAAGCCTTGGAAACAAAACCAGCCCAGTACCTATCCGACGTGTGCAAACCAAAGTGTTCTCTGTGCCTGCTGGAAATATGGGCGCCAACAAAGGAAACCTGTTCCTGGGGGAACTACCCAAGCGATTGATCCTGGCCTGTGTGGAAAATACCAGTTTCAGCGGAGCCTACCCAGAGAATCCGTTTGACTTTAAACATTTCGGCACCAATTTTGTGGCCCTGCATGTGGATGGACAACAGGTGCCAGCCACGGCCTTAACCCCGAACTTTGGGCGGAGGAATTTCATTCGAGCCTATCAGAGCCTGTTTACAGCCACCGGTCAAATAAACCAGGACGAAGGGAATATGATCAGTCGGAAGGACTACGGGAACGGATACACGTTGTTCTGTTTCGATCTGACCCCCACCTTAGAGAACGACCATCAGCTGGCCCTGACCAAGCAAGGCAATTTACGGTTGGAAATCCATTTTGCACGAGCCCTGGCGACCACCGTCAATGTGATCTGCTACGCCGAGTTTGACAACATCATTCAAATCGATAAAAGCCGTAACGTGCTGTGTGACTTCTCCACCTAACATGGATACAGACCAGATAACCACCGTGCTGGGGAATGACCCAGGAACACGTAGGGTCTTTCAAGGGGTGTTCGCCCGAGATGTGTTTCCATTAGACCGTATGTATCCGGCTGCTTACGTTCTCAACACGGACCCGATGGATCGACCCGGTGAACACTGGGTGGCCGTGTACTTGACAGAAGAGCAGGGGGAATACTTTGACCCGTACGGTCTGCCACCCCTCCAGCCCGATTTAACAGACTTCATGGATCAAGGCACAGAGACGTGGTGTTGGAACAGTCAAACGTTGCAAAGCCTGACCAGTGGCGTGTGCGGACAATATTGCTTGTTTTACCTGTACCATCGATGCCGAGGAAGACCCTTATCTACTATCGTACAGATGTTTGACGAGTACTCCCAGGCCGAGGACCGCGATGTACTCGTCTATGACTGGGCCGCCCATCATTTCAATGTACAAGCCCCGTTCTGGGCTTAAGTTAATGACAAGCCCCTTGTTCTGGGCTTAAGTTAATGACAAGCCCCTTGTTCTGGGCTTAAGTTTACAAGCCCCTTGTTCTGGGCTTCAATGTACAAGCCCCTTGTTCTGGGCTTCAGTTAATTACAAGCCCCTTGTTCTGGGCTTGAGTTTTCACGTGGTTGTTCTCACGTTGTTGTTGTTCACTGAATAAAAAAAAAAATGAGATCTCACCAAAAAACCTGTCTTGTGTGTTTTATTCCTAATGCATCAATGCCCAATGTGGAGATTCAGTCAAACTGAAATCAGTGGTGTAGGATGGGGTCAAAATGTAACCCATCAAGTTTAGAAGGCAAGAGCACTATAGTAAAAAATAGAGAACCAATGAAATCAGCCTACAGACCAAGTACGTGTCTTTGGTCTAGGTTTGGAGCGGGCATTTCATTGAGGTACGTGTATACGGTGAGTGAAGAGACTCGTCCAACACGTATAGATTATGACTATAAGTTCTATGAGCATAATGCATGAAAGTGGCTTTGAACACCGTATTAGTCAATCAGTGGCCTAGAATGGAGCCAAAGGTAACCCATCCATGTCCAGAAAAACATTACCCGGGTGTACAAGAACCCAGATGTAGGCGCGGACGTCAGCGAAAGCACACCGTGAATACCCCAATTCCATTGGCTGATTGTTCGATCGCTGATTGGTTCTTTTTCTCGACCGCTGATTGGCTCTTTTTCTCGACCGCTGATTGGTCCAAATGGAACTGCCCATCTTTCCCAGGTTCATCTAGAATCCCCCTAGAATCTAGAATTTTTTATTGTGCTCAAGCTCTGACTATAGCGATGCCGCAACATTGTCTCATTGGACATTGGACCGTCTGACCTGGAGGTCACCCTTTGACCTTTTGACCCGCGTCCGCGCACTGCCGGGGATGACGCGGGATGACGCGCGCGCGCGCGCGCTCGCGCTGCGGGGCGCTGGGGCGGGGCGGGAAAAGGTGCCGGCGGTTGACCATACGGACGTCTAAGAGGAAACATGTGGAACTCTTCTATGTTTGGAGGTAGTTTTTTAGTGAAAAACTCGGAAGTGACGTCATACAGGGTCCAGTTTTCGACACTGAGTGACCACATCCGACAAAATGGCCAGTTTTCGACACCGGATGTGCCGCCATCTTGAACATACGTGCCGCCATCTTGGATATGTCCCATAATGCACCGGGTCAAAATACTCGCTTCTGATTGGACGAGAGCTCTGGGACGGATTTGAAATACTCGCTTCTGATTGGACATGCATCTGCGCATGCGCAGAATGATATTCCTACCGCACACCCAACCCATCAGATGCCCCTTCACGAATGCTTCACTTAGATACCTCACTCGATCCCATTGGTGCATTAGGGGCTCCCCTACATCCCAACACGGCTATTTTCATACACTTGGGCCACCGCGCATGCGCAGAATGCCGATAGTTCAACCCCACACCCAGCCCATCAGATGCCCCTTCACATAAGCTTCACTTTGATACCTCACTCGACCCCATTGGTCCATTAGGGGCTGCCCTAGCTCCCAACACGGCTATTTCCATATCCTTGGGCCACCGCGCATGCGCAGAATGCCGATAGTTCAACCCCATATCCAGCCCATCAGATGCCCCTTCATGAATGCTTCACTTTGATACCTCACTCGACCCCATTGGTCCATTACGGGCTCCCCTAGCTCCAACACGGCTATTTCCATACCCTTGGGCCACCACGCATGCGCAGAATGCCGATAGTTCAACCCCACATCCAGTCCATCAGATGCCCCTTCACGAATGCTTCACTTTGATACCTCATACGACTCCATTGGCCCATTAGGGACTCCCTAGCTCCAAAACCGCTATTTCCATACCCTTGGGCCACCGCGCATGCGCAGAATGCCGATATTTCAACCCCACACCCAGCCCATCAGATGCCCCTTCACGAATGCTTCACATCGATACCTCACTCGACCCCACTGGACCAGTAGTCAATCTCCTAGCTCCAAAAAGGCTATTTTCATACCCTTTGGCCTCCGCGCATGCGCAGAATGCCGATAGTTCAACCCCGCGCCCAGCCCATCAGATGCCCCTTCACCTAACCTTCAATTTGATACCTCACTCGACCCCATCGGACCCTTAGGGGCTCCCCTAGATGCAAAAAGGCTATTTTCATACCCTTCGGCCGCCGCGCATGCGCAGAATGACGATATTTCAACCCCACACCCAGCCCATTAGATGCTCCTTCACCTAACCTTCACTTTGATACCTCACTCGACCCCATCGGACCATTTTATCTAGGGACTACTTTTTCTCCGCGGAAGCTTTTTCCCGAGACCGAATCACTGCCAAAACCACGGCCAAACCGCATCACCGCGCATGAATACATTTTTTTTTTTTTTTTTTTTTTGCCGGAACTTTTTTTTTGCCCGAACATGCCCGAACATGCACCCGAACATACCCGAACATCCCCGAACCACACCGCCATCTTGCTTTACAACATGGCCGACCCAACTGTGACGTCACAGAGGTCATATGCAAATTTCTGAGGTCAATGAGCCTCAGGTTGCTCTTTATCCACTACTAGCGTAGCGTGCAAGATCTATGGCGTTACGTTTCGTAACTTGTGTCTAATTCCGCTTAACCCGTGGCTTGGGGCCGTATGAACACATGTAATTGAAGATCCTCATGGTGCTCATATGAACAGCCACAATCAAAGCGTGACTGAGATACATCATTCTCTAGATGACGACTTTACAACGAATATCCCATGGATATTACTGATTTGATATTTTTGGAACATCATGATGTCTTGCCGGCATCACTGGAAACTGTTGACCGCTTCTCTCTTGGAGGAAACTAGTCTATGTTTATGTATACTATGTCTTTTTGAATTTGGCGCTAATACTACTACTGTTATATGGAATATGGAATAGGTCTTTGGATTATGGACGCGGATAGTCTTT
The DNA here is from genome assembly GCA_036873755.1 of Hanleya hanleyi. Classification (NCBI taxonomy): domain Eukaryota; kingdom Metazoa; phylum Mollusca; class Polyplacophora; order Lepidopleurida; family Hanleyidae; genus Hanleya; species Hanleya hanleyi. The sequence goes on from JAVTVY010007708.1 coordinate 4,426, forward strand.
AATGGATGAAGGCCGAATTATGAATGACGGAGCAGACGCTTGCAATCACGAAGACACCGGTGAAGGATGGGATATATAGAACGTACAGTAAACTAACACAATGAATGAATAAAGTTACAATATTACAAAATTTAAATCGGGTACATACATCGATTATTCTTGTCTTCGCACGCTTCGTTGCTGATAGTACCTAACCTTGTCTGAAGTAATTTATCGGCGGGCTTGAAGTTTTCCGTTTCTCCCCAGCCCGTCACGGTAACCAACGAGCCGGGACGTAGGAGGGTGTTGGACAGTTCAACACCAGCAGCATTGTTCTCGGGCAGGCAGATCGGGGCTACTCTCTTGGAGAGTTTGGCTGGTCGAGACAGTTTCAACAGCGCCAAATCGGAGTCCAACGTAATCTTGTCGTAGTTAGGGTGAACTTTTGCCTCCACAACCTGAACAAGAGTATAAAATAAACTTTATAATAATTTCATTTCTGTCGCGTTGCATTAATCAAGGTGCTACTATACATTGAACAGACTATTTGCATATATCATCTCCTTGCTCAATTATTGACAAATATCAATGCGAAGTTGTATTTTTAAAGCGATCTAAACGTTATGTTGGTATGGTGGCCCATAGACGACATGCTATATATTTTTAGTTTATTTTGTTACTCCTAGGTTTCAAATTTTTTGTGTTAGCTTTCATTTTGTTTTAGGTTTATTTCTTTAGTTTCCACCTGGGTGAAAACCTTCTCACCCGGGTGGAAACGTTTTCACCTGGGTGAGAAGGTTTCCACCCGGGTGAGAAGGTTTTTACCCGGGTGAAAACGTTTCCACCTGGATGAAAACCTTCTCACCCGGGTGAAAACATTTTCACCAGGGTGAAAACCTTCTCACCCGGGTGGAAACGTTTCCACCTGGGTGAAAACCTTCTCACCCGGGTGAAAACCTTCTCACCCGGGTGAAAACCTTCTCACCCGGGTGAAAACGTTTTCACCTGGGTGAGAAGGTTTTCACCTGGGTGAGAAGGTTTCCACCCAGGTGAAAAGTCACGTGATTTTGGCCTCGTTTTCGTCCCCTTGCACTGACATTGTGGCAAAATGGAGGGTGCTTCGTTCAAAAGTACCGGTATAGATGTTGTAAAACTGTCAAACTGAACTGTTATGTTTGCTAATGCAGTCGATAAATGATATTTTACGTCTTTCATGTTTTATATAAGTTGTATTTTCAAACCCGAGCTCCCTGCGAGCACACGCGATTGTCATGTCTGAAAAGAGAAAACTAGGCCATGTATGTGCACGGAGATTCTGCTGCGGTGGGATCGAGAATGGCCGTTTTTCCACAAAGCCAGTTACCGCCATTTAAATTGCACCATCATTATATATCAGTAAGTTATTTGTGTATCTGCACTGCAGAACTGTATCATTCAGTGATTCACAGAGTTTGGTAGCTAAAATCGAACAGTCAGATCGCGCAAGTCAAACCGCCTAAGACGAATCGTCCAACGTCCTGTGTCATATCGTCCAATGCAGATTTTGGTGCTTGATGAGGCTGTGGATTTTTCATTCATTTCATTAAACTTTCTCGTGTGTTCGTAGAGAGCTCGGGTTTGAAAATACAACTTATATAAATCATGCAAGGCGTGAAATATCATTTATCGACTGCATTAGCAAACATAAAAGTTCAGTTTGACATTATCTATACTTTTAAAGAAGCACCCTCCATTTTGCCGCAATGTCAGTGCAAGGGAACGAAAACGACGGCACAATCACGTGACTTTTCATCTGGGCGGAAACCTTCTCACCCAGGTGAAAATCTTCTCACCCGGGTGAGAAGGTTTTCACCCAGGTGGAAACGTTTCCACCCGGGTGAGAAGGTTTTCACCCGGGTGAAAACGTTTCAACCCAGGTGAGAAGGTTTTCACCCGGGTGAGAAAGATTTCACCCGGGTGAGAAGGTTTTCACCCAGGTGGAAACGTTTCCACCCGGGTGAGAAGGTTTTCACCCGGGTGAAAACGTTTCAACCCAGGTGAGAAGGTTTTCACCCGGGTGAGAAAGATTTCACCCGGGTGAGAAGGTTTTCACCGGGGTGAGAAGGTTTTCACCCAGGTGGAAACGTTTCCACCCAGGTGAAAACTAAAAAAATAAACCTAAACATACGTTTCTACGATAATCTTCTGTGGCTTTGATTGAAATTTTTCACACACAATAACAAACGCTACGAGGCAAGTTATGTTTAAGCCATACACATGCAGGAATAGTGTACGGTGCGCTGTATATAGGTGCACGGTATGAGTCTAAGGGGTCGTCGAAGGCCACGGGGACACCCAGGTGGAAGCGATAGAGGCTGTTTTCGGCGATGAGTCAGAGGTTGAGCAGGTGAAATCCGGTCGTTTAAGAGATAGGAACTATTTTCGTCGATGAGTCGACTAAAGGGCATGGGGTTGTCCAGACCTGTGTCCTCCGGTCGTCTAAAAGAAAGAGGCTATTTTTGGCGATGAGTCAGAGAAAGGAACACAGTATCGTCAAGAAGTCGGAGTTAAATCACGTTTAGCGGAGACTCGCAACCGAACAATCCCAGTTTATAGACGTATACGTTAAAAGGACCTTTTTGACCAGTACGCTGCCGAACGCGGAACAGTGTGTTGGGAATGAGCAAGTCCGAGGAAGGTAAGCATTATTACGTATAGGGATATGCGATAAAAAATAATAGGTTTGTTTTTATTCAACAGTTGTACATGTAAGAATAAGAGAAAAACTGAGGGAGTTTTCTCACCTGATCAGCTGTCTCATAAAAGGAAGTAAAATAACTCAACGTTACGTCATGAAACCCAACCCAGATATTCATACCCTCTCACTGAAACATGAACTATGTCAGTGTATCACAGGTGTCTTGTTAGTTATCTCTATAAACAGAGTAGGTGCAGAGATGGATTATTGTGCCAGATCCTTTCACGAGAACCTCTCATCCAAATGTTCCGGGGAACATCAATTCAACCTATTTGAGCTCTACCGCGTGTTTAGAGTTTTTGTGAATGTTTCTATAAGCAACGATCAGATTATTTTGACCTTCCTATTTACTCGGATAAAATGTGATAAACCGGAGGAGACCTGGACAACCTCATGCTGTTGACTCATCGCCGAAAATAGCTCCTACTTCAAGACGACCGGATGACATCTGCTCATTCTCCGACTCATCGTCCAAAATAGCCTCTACCGGGGGCCACCTGCGTGTCCCCATGGCGCCGTCCGAGGACCCCTCACACTCATAAGGTGCACTTACGAATAACGTACACTACTCACAGGTCCTTCTGGAATATCGTTATCCAGAAATTGTTAGCTAAATATGCCAAAATTGTAATCGTTTCTCTTGTCGTAGAAACGGCGTGGACCAAGCCCCTTCATTTATATAAAAGTATGGTTCCAAATGTAATATCCCGTCTGGACTGTCAGTAGTTTATTTTAGGTCCAGTGAAAGGGCATACATGTTCTTCACAATGTCACTTTTGGGTTATCCAAAGAGAAGAAATCGTCCGTATAGTGTTTGACCAATGAGCAGCTACGGGCTTTTAAATCTGCCTATAGTTTGACATGTTCTGTAATTTTTGGCGCATTCATATGAGGGCAGCTATAGTTTCGACCATCGTGGCACACCATAGGGATACCTATACGCTTTTGCTATGAGTGCCACATAAATATTATTAATGACAAATTCACCCAAATTTGGTATATGGTGTTACAGAGTGTCACAGAAATATTATCAATGACAAATTTGCGATAAAAGTCTTTCCTTCTTGGCCCTCAACTATCTGAAGAACTTACCGTGAACTCTTGCACAAAGTTATCGTCTAGACTGTTGTTGCGGTAGTATTTCCCGAGGTACACTTTCATGTTTTCCAGTTTTTCCGCCACACAGTGGGCGGCGGTGATAATCCATTCCTCGCTAATCATACTGGCTCCACAACTTTGGTTCGAGTCGGTCAGCTCTAGCATTGCCTGCCACGGGTACTCCCCAAGCCGACTCAGCTCACCGTTAATAATGTATGGTATCCTGGCTGCGTTAGACTTGCCACAGACTGGAAAGGATTGATGGATAATCAATATTTTGAACTTTATTATTAAAACCAATAGTTTTTCTTCAGTGCCATGATGTGTTTTCTGTCAAATGGAAAAGTGTACGGGGAAATAAGCCTACTGCACATCAAGAGAAGGAGGGGACATCGATGACTAAGTAGAATACCTGTAACTGTTGGGGACTTTGGGTGGAAAAATGTTTAATAGAGGAAAAGAATATGTCAAAGGATGAATAGGGGCAATCCCTACTGTGATATGATCGAGTGAAAACGGTATAGATGCTCATTTGTGAACAAATCAACACATTGAATGATACCCCCCGGTGCAAACAGTTTGGGGAACATAGAAGATGGGATTCTGAAATAAGTACAATGCATAAATATAGATTATCTATTACTTTGTTGTTATTGTCTGGGAAGCTCTATTTGGGTATCTTGATTAACTCTGATATATATGAATTGTAAGACCGTGTTACTTACTCGGCACACATCGTGGTTCTCGTCCAGACCACTGGCCGGTCACCCCACAGGTTCGGCTTTCTGAACCAACCAAATTGTAGAACCTGGATTCGCATTCATAGGTGATGGTTGAGAACATTGCCAGCTGCCTAGTAGGGATGTCGTGAGGTTCGTATCCGATACGTCGAGATAACCAAGATCGCCGGTTTGTTGGACGGCGAAATCTGTTGTCACGTTGGAGAAAATATCTAGTTAGGCTCACTGTTTATTCGTCATCACATTTTTTCGCTACCTCGTCTAAACAAATTTTTATTTAGGCTGCGCTGCCAATCATGGAAACTTAGTTTACGTCCAAAACATGAAGCAATTCGATGACCATCGACCTACATTAGTTCATATTGCAAATATTAATCAAAAACAGATCAATGGTTACGTTACGGCATATCTTTCGTGAGTAAAATCCTATGTCTGACTAAATATGAAAAAAAAACCCATTAGGTGACGATAAGTGAATCATTACTTTTGATGAGCCCTATTCATAAACTATTATATTTTAACTAATTACGTAATCACCATCTTAAACAGCTATATCATTGATTGCATCAATATACAACATATAATTCTGCTATTTTCTTAAAATGATAGCCACATGCTGCTGGTATGCAAATCTTAATCCATGTGGGGATTGTTTTAGTGCATATATCGTTGAAAATGAACATTCATTATTTCAATCCGCAAAGATGTTTGACGTGCATCATGCCCCAATGTCAAATATTAAAGAAATCCATAGAAGAGTTATGGAATTATAAGAGGACGCCGAACAGCCCTAAAATGCGGAGAAATGCTGAAGTTGATCTATTTGGCGTTCTTACCCAGGAACACGGCCTCTACTTCCAACACGTGATCTCGGATTTACGACATCTCTTCTGGCATGTTTAGGAGTACCGGGATCAGTGCAGGTGATGACTGAAATGATAATAACGACGGATTAAAATAATAGTCATTATTTAAGGAGGTTCCCGACATATCCAATTTTACGTCTACTGTGCCTGTTCGTGCGCATTTACCAAAACAGCGATATTTAAAGGAAATTCAATGGAAAAGGAAAATATAAGCATTTCAAAGAACATTTGTGAAAGGATTTTTAAATGGGATAATGTTTTGTTTTTTTTGTTTTTTTTAATTGTTTTATTTTTAGGCAATACCACCCCAATGAAGGAATGCTGGCAAACTGACTTAGCGAGATTAGGGTATAATTTGGCTTCATGGCCATGTTTCTTTTTTGTCCCCCGCCGCAACGCGGCCGGGGACTTTAAAATGGTTCTTCCTTCTTTGTGTCCGTGGATGTCCGTGTACGTCCGTCCATGTCTGTTCGAAGCGATAACTTCCTAACGCTTTGTTGGATTCTTCCGAAATTCGGAATATGCATTCCTTGCGGCAAGACGCCAGTCCGTATTGCATTTCAGCAACATCTGCCTGAAGGTGGCGCCGCTAGTTCTTGCTTCTTTGCGTATGTGGATGTCCGTGTACGTCCGTGCATGTCTGCTCGATGCGATAACTTTCTAACGCTTAGTTGGATTCTTCCGAAATTCGGCATACGCATTCCTTGCGACAAGACACCAGTCCGTATTGCATTTCAGCAACATTTGCTTGAAGGTGGCGCCACTAGTTCTTGCTTCTTCGTATCCGTGAATGTCAGTGTACGTCTGTTTGAAGTGATAACTTCCTAACGCTTTGTTGGATTCTTCCGAAATTCGGAATATGCATACCTTGCGACAAGATGCCAGTCTGTATTACATCTCAGCAACATCTGCCTGAAGGTGGCGCCACTGGTTCTTACTGCTTTGTGTCCGTGGATGTTCGTGTACGTCCGTGCATGTCTGTTCGAAGCGATCACTTCCTAACGCTTTGTTGGATTCTTCCGAAATTCAGCATTCGCATTCCTTGCGACAAGAGGCCAGTCCGTATTGCATTTCAGCAACATCTGCCTGAAGGTGGCGCCACTAGTTCTTGCTTCTTTGCATCCGTGGATGTCCGTGTACGTCCGTGCATGTCTGTTCGAAGCGATAACTTCCTAAAGTTTTGTTGGATTCTTCCAAAATTAGAATACGCATTCCTTGTGACAAGACGCCAGTCCGTATTACATTTCAGCAACATCTGCCTGAAGGTAGCGCCACTGGTTCTTGCTTCTTTGAGTCCGTGGATGTTCGTGTACGTCCGTGCATGTCTGTTCGAAGCGATAACTTCCTAACGCTTTGTTGGATTCTTCCGAAATTCAGCATTCGCATTCCTTGCGACAAGAGGCCAGTCCGTATTGCATTTCAGCAACATCATACGCATTCCTTGCAACAGGACGCCAGTCCGTATTGCATTTCAGCAACATCTGCCTGAAGGTGGCACCACTGAGTTTCTCTTCTTCTTGTCCGTTCCAGTCAAAATGGGCCTTCAATTTTGCTATATGAAATCATTCTATTCCACATCATATGATTTACCCTAAAGCTTTTGCATGAACCATATTTTATTTCAGAAGTATAATGTGAAATAACTGGCGGGGAAATCCCCGCAGTACTGAATCCCTGATTTGTGAATTTCGTGTCATCTTAAACGAAGGACAACATTTCCTTCAATTTCGCTAACAAATAATTGTATTGCACATCATATGATTTACCCTGAAGCTTCTGCACGAATCATTTGTCTACACACGTATATTACTATATTAATTACAACTGTTTTCCTAATGTTTGGGTGCACACTGTGCATATGATCAATTTCCTGAATTGAACTGAATTCAACCTTGCTGGTCTTCAGACTGACAGATGATGGCATGCAGTTGTCAGTGCAGTTGTTCATGTACAGGGAACTTTCTATGAATGAGTTGCAACCCCAAAAGGCTTAAAATTTATCAGGCACAGACCCATGTTTTTACCCCTCGGCCATTTTTGGCCACGGGGTATTGTCATCATCTTGTACGTCCGTCTGTCCGTACGTCCGTTCGTGAGCGAGATAGCCGGAAAACTGTTTCGCTGATGAATTCCAAATTTGGTATGCTTATTTGCCTAGTCAAGGACCAGAAGCCTATAGAATTGGGACCTGATTGGGTGGGAACCTTAGCAGCCATCTTTAATTTCATGCAAAATGGATAATGATCCATATCTCGGAAACCATTCAACTGTTCAATACGAAATTTGATATACATCATCGATACATCAAGCAACTTTCAACGAATTACCAAACAGGCTTTTCTGATTAGCTGGGAACCCTGGAGGCCATCTTTAATTCATGCAAAATCGATAATGATAGCATACATATCTCGGTTACCATTCAATTGTTTTATATGAAGGTTGGTATATATCATCAATACATCCAGATACTTTGAATCGGGACCTGATTGACTGAAAACCTTTGGTGGCCATCTTTAATTTAGGCAAAATCATTAATGATCTCTATCTCTGATTCCGTTGGAGTGCTCAGTGTAAAATTTGGTATACATCATTGACGCATCAAGAGACTTACGATGAATGACAGATCTGGTTTCTCTGATTGGGCGGAAATCTTGGCGGCCATCTTTAATTTATTCAGAATCTTTAATGATGTTTATCTCTGATACCATTCAAATGTTCTATACGAAACTTGATTTACAGCATCGATGTATGAAGAGACTTGCATTAATGAATAACCACATTAGTTCCTCTGAGTGACGGGAAGGATGGGCAACCATCTTTAATTTATGTAAAATCATTAATGATCTCTATCTCTGACACTGTTCAAATGCTCAATGTAAAATTTGGTATACATTATCGATGCATCATCTCGGTTACTTCTACACGATGTGCCTAGGATACAGTACTATACTATACACAATTTTTTGTAATTCAGCATCGCAGAAAACCACCATCGATTGCGTTTTCAATGGTAAAAGGGTTAGGAAAGAACTAAAAATACACTTCAATGCAGAGTGATTTTGATTGACGCCAGAAATCGCTCAGAACGCTTCTTCGGCGATCTAGATCCCAGGAGCATCTGGGGCCTGGGCGGCCCCTGGATCCTCACCTAAAGTGCAATGATAGTGGCCGTACCACTTTGAATTTGCTTCCGACGCCCCTGTATTAACAGACAGTGTCAACATACTGTTCCAGCTGTCTCCCGTTCAGTGATTGGTCATTCGACCCCGCCATTTTAAACTAATACGAGCATTTTCATTGGATCACTATTAGATAAGACCCACCCCAATCTTCATACACAACCACGTGACTGTCTCAGTTGACTGATGACATAGCGCGGCCTCGTTTTTGATTTCAAAATCTGCCGTCAAACTGGGAAAATGTTGTTGTTGCTGCATCAGCCGATCATTAGCCCCCTGTAGAAGATACTATAGGCTAATACATGAAGGCTACCATGCCATGAGATGATGCTTGGGATTGCATTTCGCTCACTTGCACCTACAGGTGGCGACAACTGGTGGCAATTTAAAATTTGGTTTTCGGGCAGTAGGTTGAGGATGCCTTCAGCTTCTCGTCAAATTTGGTTTGCAGATAATGCCTTGAGATGTCACTTGGGGATGCTTCTCGGTGCTTCACTGCATGGAAACTATATCACAGAAGCAATCAACTTTCAGTCAATCGTTCTGAGTTGATCTTAAAACTTGGGAAGGCAGAAAGACCCTTCCACATCCAACGCCTATGAAGCAGCAGTTGCTTCCCTCATGTATATCCCCTAAGACCAACAATGCTAAAAAATATTGCTGCCATTTCGGCGGGGGACCTAGCATCCTCTGGCTGCTTGTTCATGTTGGTATGCTACTGTCTTGAAGAGAAGCTGGTGACTCCCAATTTTTATTAGCTTTTCCGATTCAGCATTGTTCCAAAAAGATAGAAAATGGCATTTTACCTTCTTAGAAAATATGAGTTTTACTTTGAAAATAGAGGCATGTTCATGCATGAATAATTAATGTAGTCTACCTTCTTTGCAAAGGGATGGCATTTATATAAACTGTGGTAATCCTTGGACATATATGAATTTCATTTAGCGAGCATTTATTTATAATACTTTGAGGGTTTAAACATGTGGGATATTCGCTATGTCTGACCAGTGAAGATTCAATGATGCGGATACCAACCTTTTACGCAGCGCACGTCACTTCCGCTCCACGTGCCATCAGCCTGACAGACACGTTCACTGGGTCCATTCGTCACATGACCATCATCGCACTGGAACTTAATCCTGTGTTGTAGAGACATTGAATAGGATATTGAAGGCTCCAGGTTAACATACGATACGAGCTTTCAATCAAGGCACAAAATCAACAAGTTAGTTTTTATTATTGATTCCCCCAAATGTAGGATCAGATGTATTCATGAATACTGATCATTGATAGGAACAAGATGTCCTGACGGATTTGTGATGTCAGCAGGTGGAGACCAAGACATTGGAATCTGATTAAAACAATTAAATACCGTTAAATAGATCTGACAATTTTCATATCTCGAGGTCGCTCTATGACCGTCACCATAATGAGTTTGAGGCAGCACCCACAGAACTTCCCAATAGTAAGGCGGAGACAGACAATCACAGACGCACATCTTTTAATGTGCTGTGTCACACGTCCGGCAGATCACATTGTAAGATAACTCTGATGGTATCGGTCGAGTAGTCGCAAATGGTGTCTCGCTGGACCGGTGTGATGGATAAGAGTGTCCGGTGGATTAGTGTCCCTTTTCATATCCTTTTAATTCTGTTGTAACTGAGGACGGACATTTGTCTCTAATGTGGAGAAAAATGTCTTCCTAGCTGGGTTAAAGGATAGGAGCCGGACACTCGTAAACATTCCAAAAACATTCGTCCATTTTCGACAAACGTCCTAACACCTCTGCCATAACTAGACGGTTGCGTTGATTGGTCAGATATGACGTAGCTAATGATTGTTATTTTCGTGCCAGGTCACCGAACGACCTTCAAATATCAAATGTTGCAGATAAGTTTTATAGATCTATCAATCACAGTGAAGAAATTTTTTCGTTGAAATATGTCAGCAACTTACGTTTGTCCGGGTTTTATCATATCACTGGAGGAATTAACTACACGCCCGTTTGGAGGTGCCGATAAATCAGGGCAGCTTACGGGCGGCGGCGGCGTTGTGACGACAATTTCACATCTGTAATTTTACCAATAAATATTACATAACGAAGCAGGTCATGATTATGATATTCCATTTCACAGCGAAATATGTTTATGCGAGGATTGGTATTAATCATTTAATATAGTATCGAGTCAATTCACGTGCCATTTTACTCCAGCATGCAATGATTCCTAAATCATCAACAATTTTTTTTTATAAGATAGCTATATCTAAATAACCATTCGTTTAACATAATTAGATCTTTCCGATCTAATGTTCTTCTTTCAAAGGCTAATGTAGATAAAGTACTCAGGAATAATTCCAGGAATATGTAACAAGCATAAAAATATAATTCATACATATACATGATACTAGGTGCCGCGATCGATAGTTACTAACCTCGGTAACTCGGCATTCCATTGGCCATTTTGATGACACGTGAGAGAAGACGTACTGCCCAACGAGAAACCAGTGTTGCACGTGAATGTAACACGTGCCCCTGGTGTGTAACTATTAGCGTTGGGTATAACATTTCCATTCTGTATGGTTGGAGTTTGGCAATTTGTTCCTCTATCTGAAATGATGGAATATCGATATTGCGTTAGGATGAAAGGATTATTTCGTTGAAAGTATTAATATTGTTTTCGTGTTGGAAAGGGTGTCCGTGTCTCAGGGAACATAATATGCAATCAAGTTTGATTTCAAAAGATTTTTACTGGCTTGAGTCATTCTGTTGTATTGTATAAGTCTACTTACTACAAGTTGGTCTGTTTCCTATCCACTGTCCATCTTCGCAGGTAAGAAAGTCGTCACCGGTCATCATCCAACCTTTGTCACAGTAATAGTTTACCCAACTCCCTTCGATGTGGCTACTGCCATCATAATGACCATTACGGAGAAGCGGTGGCTGACCGCAGCTTCTTACTGTTTCAATGATATGAGATTATTAATATAAAGAAACATCGATATTTATTTAGTGTTGAGAAGGGTGTCCGTGTCTCAGGGAACATTATATGGCGCAATTAAGTTTTATTTTAAAAGATCGGTTCCATTGAGTTAAAGGGCAGATACATCATGCATTGAGTTTTACCAGTTTGTCAGTCTCTCTGTAGTGTTATACTCTCTAAAAAAACTTGAGTGAACTGTTCCACTCATGTTTGAGTGAAATGTACCTGTTCACTCAAACTTGAGTTACTTTTCACTCAACTTGAGTTACTCTTCACTCAACTTGAGTTAAAAGTTGAGTGGGATGAATTTCCACTCTTGTGCTTGAGTGCATTTAACTCAAGTTGAGTGAAAAGTAACTCAAGTTGAGTGAAAAGTAACTCAAGTTTTGAGTGGGATGAATTTCCACTCTTAATTGAGTGAAATTTCACTCAACTTTTTTCAGAGAGTACAAGCCTACTTACAACAAGTTGGTCTGTTTCCTATCCACTGTCCTTGTTCGCAGGTAAGAAAGTCGTCACCGGTCATTATCCAACCTTTATTACAGTAATAGTTTATCCAACTCCCTTCGATGTGGCTGCTGCCTTCATAATGACCATTATGGAGATTCGGTGGCTGACCGCAGCTTCTTTCTGTTTCAATGATATGAGATCTATTATTCTTAAATTACTGAAAATACTAATATAAAGCAACATGGATATTTCTTTCGAGATAATATTCAGATTCAATCCGAGACCAGACCACAAACACAATCACGGAAGCTTCCGAATTGGAAACATAAACAATACAATAATTTCGCGAATATTGTATAACTATGTCTCCATTAATTAAGATGCCATTGAAAACCTCGGATTCCTGTTTTAAAATTGTAATTGATCCATCGCTTTTTTTAAACCCACAAGATACCCTGGATAACTTAATATACATCTTCCTGCACACAGGCTGGTAGCTGGAAAAATCTTCCCCTTCTTTTATTGTTCGTCAGAATGCCTTTACAATTTGACATGCATTTATTATTCATTACTTAAAACAGCGATGTTAGTTCTTAGTTTCTGCAAACATTTCTTTCCTTAACAACTCTGGCTTTTACCAGTTTAATTGGCTACCAGTTGGCGCCATATATATATATAAGCGAATAATTTTAAACCATACAGTTGACAAAGAATTTCAAACAAATGTCCAAATTCATCTTCATGGTACATGAAAATAAATTTGGAAAATTATTTCAATTTTTTGTCAACTGTATGGAGAAAAAAAAATAATACCAATATTTGCATTTAATGATTCAATTAGGCTAATCGAATAGAGCTTCCCTACAATAAGAAAAAAGTAATATAGGTTGTACATATGTATGCGTTGTACTTATATGTCTGAAACCCACCTCCTGGGTAACAAAGGTGGTGGGTTTCAGAAACTTATAGACCCATCAGAAATGTTTTCAATTGATTTTTAAAAAAGGTGATTAAAAAATAATAAAAAGTAAACAAAAAAGATACTCAAAAGCATATATCTTTAATTTATTCATTCGTACAGATTGTAAAGAAAAAAATACAGTTTGAAAATGAATCGTTTATCAGTTATATTTCCTTTTCAACATAATCGATCATAAGTTCACAGAAAACAAAATTCATTGGAGATTACTACTGATACAATATCTAGATTTACATTGATACATTATCTAGATTACTTTGATGAATTATCTAGATTACTTGGATACATTATCTAGATTACTTTGATACATTATCTAGATTACTTTGATACATTATCTAGGTTACTTTGATACATTATCTAGGTTACTTTGAACATTATCTAGATTACTTTGATACATTATCTAGGTTACTTCGATACATTATCTAGATTACTTCGATACATTATCTAGGTTACTTCGATACATTATCTAGATTACTTTGATACATTATCTAGGTTACTTTGATACATTATCTAGATTACTTTGATACATTATCTAGATTACGTTGATACATTATCTAGGTTACTTTGATACATTATCTAGATTACTTCGATACATTATCTAGATTACTTTGATACATTATCTAGGTTACTTTGATACATTATCTAGATTACTTTGATACATTATCTAGGTTACTTTGATACATTATCTAGATTACTTCGATACATTATCTAGATTACTTTGATACATTATCTAGGTTACTTTGATACATTATCTAGATTACTTTGATACATTATCTAGGTGACTTTGATACATTATCTAGATTACTTTGATACATTATCTAGATTACTTCGATACATTATCTAGCTTACTTTGATACATTATCTAGGTTACTTTGATACATTATCTAGATTACTTTGATACATTATCTAGGTTACTTTGATACATTATCTAGATTACTTTGATACATTATCGGATACACTTTGATACATTATCTAGATTACGTTGATACATTATCTAGATTACGTTGATACATTATCTAGATTACTTTGATACATTATCTAGGTTACTTTGATACATTATCTAGGTTACTTTGATACATTATCGGATACACTTTGATACATTATCTAGATTACGTTGATACATTATCTAGATTACTTTGATACATTATCTAGGTTACTTTGATACATTATCTAGGTTACTTTGATACATTAGCTAGATTACTATGATACATTATCTAGATTACTTTGATACATTATCTAGGTTACTTTGATACATTATCTAGATTACTTTGATACATTATCTAGGTTACTTTGATACATTATCTAGATTACTTCGATACATTATCTAGATTACTTTGATACATTATCTAGGTTACTTTGATACATTATCTAGATTACTTTGATACATTATCTAGGTTACTTTGATACATTATCTAGATTACTTCGATACATTATCTAGATTACTTTGATACATTATCTAGGTTACTTTGATACATTATCTAGATTACTTTGATACATTATCTAGGTGACTTTGATACATTATCTAGATTACTTTGATACATTATCTAGATTACTTCGATACATTATCTAGCTTACTTTGATACATTATCTAGGTTACTTTGATACATTATCTAGATTACTTTGATACATTATCTAGGTTACTTTGATACATTATCTAGATTACTTTGATACATTATCGGATACACTTTGATACATTATCTAGATTACGTTGATACATTATCTAGATTACGTTGATACATTATCTAGATTACTTTGATACATTATCTAGGTTACTTTGATACATTATCTAGGTTACTTTGATACATTATCGGATACACTTTGATACATTATCTAGATTACGTTGATACATTATCTAGATTACTTTGATACATTATCTAGGTTACTTTGATACATTATCTAGGTTACTTTGATACATTAGCTAGATTACTATGATACATTATCTAGATTACTTTGATACATTATCTAGATTACTTTGATACATTATCTAGATTACTTTGATACATTATCTAGGTTACTTTGATACATTATCTAGATTACTTTGATACATTATCTAGATTACTTTGATACATTATCTAGGTTACTTTGATACATTTTCTAGGTTACTTTGATACATTATCTAGATTACTTTGATACATTATCTAGATTACTTTGATACATTATCTAGGTTACTTTGATACATTATCTAGATTACTTTGATACATTATCTAGGTTACTTTGATACATTATCTAGATTACTTTGATACATTATCGGAGATTACTTTGATCAATTATCTAGGTTACTTTGATATATTATCTAGATTTCCTTTATACATTATGCAGGTTATTTTGTTGTATTATCGGCGATTACTTTGACACATTATCTGGGTTACTTTGATACTTTATCTAGATTACTTTGTTGCATTATCGGAGATCACTTTGATACATTATCTGGAAGATATTATTACTTCAGAGAATATGTCATAACATGACGTAAATTGTCCCTTTCCTATCACAATGAGTGTTATGGTCGTAACAGCTTCTCATACTTACCCTGACATTTATTGCCATAGCGACCTTGTGGGCACGCCGAGCATCCGCCGTCTCTCCGAGTATTACACGAAAGGCAGTCCTTGAACTGGCTGCATAACGCTGGCTTGTCGTATTCCTCACACGCTTTACAAGACGGTTTCCAAGACCGCGAAAAGTATGTACATCTGTAAAAGTTTAAATGTAACCATTAATTGATAAATCACATATAATTTATCATCATCCCAAATCATGGTTCGTCTATCAATTCCGAGCCATGACGGATAGCTTATACACCACAACGAATATCAGCCACTTCTTTCGGAATGTATTCGTGAACAGATGACCTCACCGAACATGCCCATAGAGCGCCAGTCGATGTGTCGTATATTTCGTCTCCTCCTGGTTGCTTTGATGTCAGATGTTCATATCCGTGAATGTTTTGACTCAAGAGACGCCCCCATGTTGTTACATATCGGACTTCAAAGAGTTTGTCCTCCAGCTTTTCTTCCACATAAACTGGACCCGGAATTATGAACTATTCGTTAAAAAAATGCTTGTATGGGAAGGTATGAGTTGACCCTAACCTGATAAATGCACGGGAAAAGGGGACAATAACAGCAACATAAGCCAACATTTTATATGGGTTGAAGATGTACATGTCCTATTTGTGAGCTGAAATATTAATTCTTGCCCTATTTCCGTATATAGACCATGTCCTGGTATAATCAACAGTCTCGCAGTTTTCATTGGCTTCTTTTGAAAATTAGTGAAGGGGTTCGAATTGAAGATGGGTATGTCCTATTAATGAGATGAAATATAAAAATTTGCCAAAACCAGAAGTTGGACTTTTGGTTCATACTTCATGTAAAAATCACGAGACAATGCATACAATAGCCAAGTCTGGGTACAACAATGTGTCTATAGATCTGTGCCTTTTCAGCGACACAAAGACCAGACAATAGTGCCTACATGAAGTATCGACAGGGCTTTTCTTCATTTTCTTCATTTATTCCAGTATGGTATAGATCTATAACCCATGTGCTCAATAAAAGTTAAACGTAAATTCCTCCAGTACTATACTCGCCATGAGTTGATCTTCACTATTTTTTTCCTTCTATTGCACTGAACAAAAACCTTGAAGTCTGCTATAATTCAGTTATGCTACATTCACTGATTCTGCAGGCGTAGGCATACGAGTTTTCCGAGCGCCCTTTTCGAAAGATCACGAATTGACCTGTTTGATAAGCAGCCAACGAAAATACAGACTTCTCCATTGGATTCTGAATTGACCAAATTTTGTATTTTAATACGGAAAGATATCCCTAGAGTTTCAATAATATCTAATAATAATACTTACTGTTTAATGGGGATATGTATGTCAAATCCGGATTTTGCGTTTCCACATCGGCAAACAACGTTCTTGTTACCACACAGCCCAATGTCTAGGCCGAATCCGCTGCACGTCAAGCATTGAGACAACCACACCAGCGCAAGGATGATATATTTGCGGTCTGTAATATGAGAACAAAACTGGATCAATTTGTTTCCCCGATGGCCACCGTTGGTAACATGACCACTGTAACTTTATTGATAACTCCAATGTACCACCGATGATCTCCAAACACCCCTGATGAAGAGACCATAATACGGAGAGTCGACAAGAAGGGCCACATGAAGTAAAGTACGAACAGATTTATCCAATTACCTATCTGAAGGTTATCCATATCCCCCACCCCCTATTATCACAGAGCAGAGTTACAGTTATCTTCATAACGTCAGGTTAAACCTTGATCATCTTGCATATCAGATCCCATTTCAATCTCACGTTCGGCAATTTTCATATTGGCGGAACGATGATCTCAAATAGAACGCACAAATCCCCACCGGTGAGGAGCGTATGATGATCACGCAGTGAGCCGGCTACGAAATAGTGCCTTTGATAATCAAGGGATTCGGTCGCATTTTATTGTGAAATTCAGTTAATTTTAACCATAAGAACATAATTCATTCAAATTATACAAAAAAAATTCTATGCTTAGTTGAAGAATAGCAATCTATCCCCAGAACTCAGCAACTGGTCTAATTTCCGCCAGATTGGTTCCGCTGAAAATTAATTGTGCGCATTATAAGATGAGATTCTTTATTGTACTGAGCATCCCATTTTGGACAGAGTACAAAACACATAAAAAGTAGAACAAATAAGAAATTAAACAAACAGGTGCGACGTTTCCGTTTTCGCTCCCAGAAATCCACTAGGCCAGACATCAGTTTTCGCAGCTAAAGTGAGTTCTGGGGCTAGATTGATCCGGCCATTTCGCCCACTTTCAGTGTACACAAATCTGCGAATGGATACTTGAGATAGAAACGGAATGACGTGGCCAACATAACGAATCAGATAGCTTTGCGCATGTACAAAATGGCGCACTCCCTGTCGTGAAATCGGCGCAAATGTAACATGTTGGCAAAGATGTCTGGGATGGTGTATATTATTGGATAGATACCTCAAGACTTGAAGCGTGGATGGGATAGAGTATTTACACCACGGTGATCAGAAAATTATTTACTCCGGTGTAAACATTGCAAAAACTTACCAAGAAATGCTGAAAACGATAAAGTTATTCGAAGAAATTGAAGAAAGAAATATTCTAAAATAAAATCGCAAGAACTGTGAAACGCAAAAAAAAAAAGAGAGAAAATTTTAGTTCGTAGAAAATACAAAAACAATTTCCAGGCAACTACTTAAAATCACCGATGGGCCACCTTAGAGTATATAGCCCCCACGGAGCAAATTCGTATAAACGGAAATGTTTTTGCGAGAAAGAACAATTTAGCCGCCAGCGAGAATCGAAGCCACGATCGTGGGTATCAATTCTCGTTGACGACTAAATAATGTGGGTTCGATTCTCTCCGACGGTTAAATTATGCGTTCTCTCAAAAATTATTTCGAGCTAAACAAAGTGAAGTTCGGTTCGTAAATTTAGTGAATAATTTGATGCAAAGGATCCCAGTTCATATGAGTTCTACGGTACGGTTATAAAAATTTCCTTTGATGCGTAATGTTATATAGTGCATCATTTTTTCAGAATATTATGGACAATCCAGCACTCTCATTCCCATCAGTTTTATAATATATTAACAGAAGTTGAGTTCGTGTTAAATAGTTTGGATATATCCGCCAATGAAATTGAGTATTTTATCGTATCAACACAGCTACAAAATAGTGTTGATCAACACAAAAAAAAGGAGTTGAATTTAGACCGACATGCACCATATGTCTTCAACACCCTTTATTTGTGTTGGCCATCACAATTATTTGGTGTTGAGACAGTATTAACGCCTATATCAAAATATGGTGATGACTGTTATTTGGTGTTGAACTGGCCTCAACGCCATTTTCCGTGTTCACATTTCTCATGGCCATTCCTCGACAACAATTTACGGTGTTGACGAGCCCTCAACACCAAAAACAAGGGCACTGGACTAACACAATTTTTCTGACTGTGAATAGAAACGAAATATATATGTACGCTTATCCATATAGGCTTCGATAGGCAGCTGTCGTCCAAAGAGGAATTTCGAATACAAATATCAAGAAAATTCAAGTATAGGCAAAAGATAAACAGAGACTACAGTATCCTACATACAAGAAAAGTCTTCATCTTCCTATATAACAATACTTGAGGCCCCTGCGATGTTCACGGGCGATTATTCTTTTGTTTTTCTAAATCGATGCGTATTTCAAAGTTATAGTGTATCTCACTGATTCATGTTTCGGTTGTGTATATACCGGTACATGTTTATTTCAACACCGTAAAGACAGTTTACACATATAAAGTTCCCAAGCAACACGTGAATCATTAATTTTATAATCCTCGAAACTACCTTTTGTAATTAACTGAATTATTCAAATTAATGGAATAATTAACTTACCTGCCATGTCCCGTGTAAACTATGCTCTCAGGCGGTATGGTACAGTAAATTCACTTTCTATAGATTTAGATAGGAAGAAATCAAGTTAAATCATATGTTGGAAAACTATTGAGTGTAACAGTTTGAGAGAAGCAGACTATATCCAACATCGACAGCATATTAACGAGTATTTGTCTTCAATGTAACTTAAATAGCTCTGGTAGCGGGGTGACGAAGAAAAAAGAAAAAGAAGAAAAAAACCCCCCAAATCATCTCAGGACTGTATCTAGGCTAACGCTCGGGGTATCCTGCAGTAGTGAAAAAAACCCAGCGTTTATATTTAGACATTCTCTGAAGTGGAATCAGACGGTGAAATCACTTCCCTCAAGCCCAGGGGAGATATGGTCATTCATGATTTCGAAAGAGTATATATAGAGAGGCGGTTGTAGGCCTTCCGGTTTAATTGTCCATATGGCCGTTGTTAACGCCAACATCCCGGATGCTCTTGCATGTACTCCAACGTCATATAGCACCTCCACATATAGGGACATTCACGGAAAATATCTGTTATATAATTATGATATCACAAAGGTGACCTGTTTTATAAAGCGGCATTCAGATGATACAGCGAACAATTATCACGTGCCTATTGGTATTGAGCTACTCTGGAAAACAAATTCATATTTATGCTCGAGATAGACTAGGTCAGAGAATGAGCTCAGTTTGCTGGGAAAGACAAACACAATACCCAGAAATCTGGTTAGGTCATTTATTCAAATGACAATGGTTATAATCATTAATTCAAATGACAAATCATTAATTCAAATGACAAATGATAAAATAGCAGGGGCATGGAGAACACATATGAATTATGTGAATTATGTGTTACCAAATGCAGTGATAGAACATGCCCCCAATTAGCAAATAATGTAAATGTTGTTATACCAGCAAAGGTGGGGAGCATAAAGGGCTTCCTGTTACAAAATGTCACAAGACAGAGAATTGAGGGAGGGTAGGGAGGGTTTTTCTGTAGCAAACTGGAGAAACCAAATCCATCACTGACATATTCCAGAAACAAATTCCAGGTAGCCGAGGACCGACCTCGTGTTACAAAGTTGGAGAGTCTAATATAAGGGTGATCACTCACAATCAACAGTTACAATAAAACTATAATCATGTCAACATAAGAAAGCGACCTTGTTGATCCTCACATAAACTTAATTATGGTAACCCTAATTTCCTTTTATGCTCGAGATAGACTAGGTCAGAGAATGAGCTCAGTTTGCTGGGAAAGACAAACACAATACCCAGAAATCTGGTTAGGTCATTTATTCAAATGACAATGGTTATAATCATTAATTCAAATGACAAATCATTAATTCAAATGACAAATGATAAAATAGCAGGGGCATGGAGAACACATATGAATTATGTGAATTATGTGTTACCAAATGCAGTGATAGAACATGCCCCCAATTAGCAAATAATGTAAATGTTGTTATACCAGCAAAGGTGGGGAGCATAAAGGGCCACAGATAACAGTGGAGTAAAAGATGGAACTGTTATCACCCAACCGAAGTCTCTGACCTAGCCCTTACAGTATTTAACACAAAACAGTAGGATGAGTAGGTATCACTGGCCTCTTAATAGTTGGTTTGATAACCTGAGAATGGCAGCAACTGGCTAGCGCTAACTGAAGTAATGACTTTGACTACAAATGTTTACATCTTCATGAGCAGATCAATGGTAATATAGCAGCCAACTATATCAAGACTGCAATTGCATGAACTAATACAATCAGGTACATGTAGTTTATTTTGCACAGGGTGTATAGCAAGACAGATTGACTCAAACAAATATAAAGGGAACTTATTTCCCAAATTAGCATGTAAATCAATAAAAGATAGCATGAAAAAACATGGGCAATCTATTACTATGCGTCCATGGATGGTGGAATATTACCTTACCAATCTTAGACTGAAAATGAAAGAAATATGCATAAATGTGCCTGAAGGTAGGGGCACAGAAATCCACATCAGCGAAGTACGGTACTGGAAGAACAAAACCATTCAGGGCAGCATAAAATACCTGTCATATAGTGAAGAACCATATTAATACAATAAATATATAGCACGAGAAAGGTTCATGGGCCTGTCAGGAAATTTTTTATTTCATTTCTTTTCTTTATTTATTTCAATTAAAGAAAACAACTGGCACTGGAAGAGTCCCGGTTACCCTCCTAAAAATGAGTAATATCCTTCACTTCTCAGACATTCCCCCACAAAACATTGAACTGCCAGCCAGTTAAATTGTATGGCGGATAAAAACAATGAAGATCCTCAAGGTTGTCAATTGTCCAAGGGAAGGTTAGGATTAAGCCTCACTTTCTCAAGAATAATCTTTGAAATAAAGTTGACAAAAGGAAGTCAATATGATTGTTGTATAATACATAATACAGGAATTCACATATACCAGTATCTGTGTGTGATGGAGCTCACTGGTAAAAGACCTGAAAGTGATAGTAATGATATTTAGCACTGGATTCACAAGCCTGGGGATGATAGGATGAGGTAGGATTTCCTCTCTGAAATAGACAATGCATGAGGAATTCTTAAAGATAAAAGTGTTTTACAACGTCCATATTTACGCTTCCCCATGGAAAGCACTGCTACTGCAAACAGACTGGTGGTCTATAAAGTAACACACACAAAAAAACTTAGAAACAAACTAATACAATATAATAACCTGGGATACAGTATATCAGAAGGACCAGTGATTCCACCAAATTAAGCTGCAGATGATATGTACAGACATGTCACAGGCGCCCCTCAACCCTCTGTCACACTGCACTACAGAGAGAACAATCTTTGGGATCACCTACATTAATAATAGAAAGCTCATTGAGAAAAACCTGGAAGTAATAATTAAAGGAAAGGAGTTAACACAGGATCAGCAAGCATAGAGATGCTGAGAGCAGGCAACCATTTCTGTCTGTGAGTATGAAATCATAATGGAATAAGAAACTAACAGGGTCTGAAATAGCAGCATGATCAGATATGTCTGAGGAAAAAAACGTATCTCGCCTATGTTCAAAGAATAAAGTTCGACCAAACTCTGGGAATTAACTGAGAATTTGAACATGTTGAATTGGCTTATCTCAAGACAAACTGGAGAAACCAAATCCATCACTGACATATTCCAGAAACAAATTCCAGGTAGCCGAGGACCGACCTCGTGTTACAAAGTTGGAGAGTCTAATATAAGGGTGATAACTCACAATCAACAGTTACAATAAAACTATAATCATGTCAACATAAGAAAGCGACCTTGTTGATCCTCACATAAACTTAATTATGGTAACCCTAATTTCCTTTTACATTTATTTTATACATAGTCTGTTGGAGACTGCACAGCTGTTCATTTAATAACGCAATTAGGCTAAGTATAATAACCCAGTGTTATATTTCATCTACAAGTGGTCAGCAAATTATACAACTGGAGCGGTATATATTATCCCAATATAAAGTTCAGTTTACCTCAGAAATACAGGAAAATGTAGTGAAAAATTAATAATTAAAAGGATTTGAATAATAATTTGAATTTGTATGTAATACATGTTGTTGAACACGTGTAAATCATTTTAGTTGGTCAGCCGTATTCCATCTTAAAATACAGGGAAAATCCCCGTTCAGTTTGAAGAAACCGTTCAGCAATCCGGGTTCTACCCATCCTCCCTGAAACCAGGGGTATCTCTATATAGCCCCTGGTACGCTTGGGCAATGTATCAACCACAACACAGCGGCATCCTGCACATATTGACTAATCAGATCACTTAAGCACCGCGACCATGGCGACCGTGACAACAGATTAAAAAAACACCATAGCTTGTGTGATACCCAGTGGCAGATGAACATGCACCTTTTCAACAACCATGAACATTAATAAATATAAAGGAAACATAGTTTAAAACACAATCTATTTGAAGAGAAAATAAACCCATTCATCTACCATCAAACGTCCAACAAGCCAGGCAAATGTAGAAAACACCGAAGCTTTAAAGGCGGTCAGCGAAGTCAGTGTATCCGACCTCACCTTCCAACTGAAGGACTTGAATTGGGTTGAAACGCACGGATTTCTATATAAGTTCACTGGTCTATCCATTAATATTTTATTGTTATGCGTGCTTGGATTAAATATTTTACATTTGGTATCAGCGAATAGTTTAGCAGCGAAAGTAAAGAAGAAGAATATAATTATTTCCCACCTTTCCATATACCACAAT
Organism: Hanleya hanleyi; assembly: GCA_036873755.1. NCBI lineage: Eukaryota > Metazoa > Mollusca > Polyplacophora > Lepidopleurida > Hanleyidae > Hanleya > Hanleya hanleyi. The sequence continues at coordinate 28,134 of JAVTVY010007708.1, forward strand.
TACAGTGGATATCATAAAAATGCTTTCTATATGACCTACACCGATCTACATACCCCTCCTCTAATACATCTTTAACTATAATTAGATAAAGATCTAATGTAGGAGGCGTATGTAGATTGGTGTAGGTCGTATATAAAGCATTTTTATGATATCCACTGGCATTGTGGTATATGAAAAGGCGGAAAATAATTATATTCTTGATGAAAAAAAAATAATAATAAAAAAATGCTAACAACAGGAGCATCGACGAAGACACCCACTGCTAACCACGCCACTGTGTGTGCAAACAAAGCAGCCTACATCAAATTGAGACGGACTAAGATAAAGCGGTGAAAGTTTGTTTTGTTTTTGTTTTTTTGTTTTTTGTTTTTTTGCCCCAGAGGTAACGGTAGCAATGATAGTTATAGGGGGTGCAGAACTGTTGAATCAAGATAATGTTATTCAACCTTTATTATACCTTAACGGAAATGCAAAAAAATCCGATGGCTTAATTAGCTCCAAATATGGCAGTGTATGCACTTTGGGAAACAAGCATGAAATTTGGCACATTTGACAATGTTGATCAGTTGTGGCTACAATTTCCATACAAAGATACGGCCCTACGGATCGTATACCTTTGCCATACGTTAGGCCATAGTAGTATATAAATCGTAAATCCGGTCGTATTCCGCTGGGTAGGTAAGAAATTGAGGATAAAAATGAGGGTGGATAACGTCACATCCGGGACAAAGGTCATGAGGAGGTCAAAGGTCACTCCCAGTTCGGTTACTTCCAATGCGGGCATCCAGGAATAAGCCTCCCCTTCAATTGACTTCCCAGTCACGTCAGTGTTAATGTAATGTAGTAATGAATCACTCGGAATATAATGTCCGGTCATCTGCGGGAATGTCCAGGATGGAAATCTCTTTGCTATTTTTATGGCTGTAAATGAGAAGGGAATTGGAGAGGATGGCCGAACGTACGTGGTCGGAGATGACTTGGGGCTCCAACATGTGTATAACATGTGTACCTGGAGGTAGATGACTTGGGGTTTCAGCATGTGCACATCTTCGAGAATGTCCGGTAATGTCCTATCTTGCCCCGTCAAGGTTCTACCCATACAAAGGAATTCCAAAGGGAAATCCCCATGCATAGTCGAGAGATTACCTATTCTGCATAGCCATACATACAGCGAGGGGAATCCCCATGACCCTGAACACTCATCAGTACAGCCACTGTGTCACCTATCCAAGTCTTGACTGGGCTTAACTCCGGTGATGGGACTAGAACCGCATACACTCGGCCACGACATAATACATAATGGAAACGCTTGAAAATACCCTAATATACCTACTAGAGGGCGGATATATATACTTCAATGGTATAAGCCCACCCAATCATTGTTCTTTACGGTATGGAGTGTGGCATGCTATTTTTTCTGTCTCACGCTGTAGAATACGATGAGAGGGTCTCGAGGCCATGAGTTGACTTTTGATGCGTAGTCTATAGCAGGGTAGAATCAAATACCATTATATCACGTATCTTCGATAAAGAAGACTGGCTGCTAAATGTACGTTTGCGAGATGATGTTTTGGTTCTGGCCTACATGAATAATTGAATTCTGACAGGGGCATAATAAGAGGCAACCCTGTTCTGAGGTTGTTGTGGCTATAGGAGCAAGTTGGTAACACCTCCTATCGGAAGCTGTTAGAGGTGGCTTATCGGGCATAAGCTGCATCAGCTTCCTTAACTATTTCCTTATATTTCTTTACTACTTACGGTTGGGCGTTGAAACTTCTCACAATATATCTTGGGGTCAATCTCTACCATAAAACGTAAAAAGGGTCCAAGATGGCTGTTGAAATCACAGTGACGACATATTACAAAAATGCATTTTGGGGGCGATTTTTCGGTCAGATTTTCCAATTTTGTATTTTACACTTTTTTCTTCGATAATAGAGATTAACAAATTAGGAAATAATTATCCGATGTGAAATGAAATCATTTTGAACACCTTTATGAGAAAAACGTCGAAAACACGACGTTTAAATCGCTCCCTAATGGCCGTCATTTTGAATTTACCCGTGATCCTCTGGACTTATTCGCGAAAGAGTTTCATCATTTTAACTCATCTAATATTGAAATTGTATACACGATCAGGGCAAGACCTTCAAAGATATCGGGTGGAATTGCCAATATGTCGTTCCTTTCATTAACCTCATCGACAAGCTACAAATCTCATTATTAGGTCATTTAATGAATCCTTATGAAGAATCCATCTCATCGACGTATATATGTATTTAAACCAAGTAAAAAAAATTCTGATGTCGAGAGTAATTATATAGAAGTAGTTTTCCTGTCAAGATTTTCTAATTAGACGCAACATTAAAATGGTGGTGGAAAACGACGCCGAAGAATTGACAAGAATCATACATGTATGACCCCACAGAGAAATATTTTCATATTTCTAAAATATCACTAAAACCAAAAGTGATCCCTGTGATGATTTGTAACTACGGTGGCCCGTTAGGGCCATTGTCGTTTTCTTTTGATTTCCTATGTTTTTCTTCTATTTCCGAAGAAACCAACTTAATTTTCTAGATTTTCTTTGTATTTTCCAAGAAATCAACTGAATTTTCAGCGAATTCATAGCAATATTCTGCGAATTTTCCGTGTTCAACGACGTAAAAACAGAGACAAAGTCGAAGAAAAACCTATGAAATTCTTGAAAAACACCAAATATAATTTCCTCCGCGGATATAATATTTCCTCCGCGGATATAATATTTCCTGCGCGGATATAATCATTTCCTCCGCGGATATAATATTTCTTCCGCGGATATAATATTTCCTCCGCGGATATAATCATTTCCTCCGCGGATATAATATTTCCTCCGCGGATATAATATTTCCTCCGCGGATATAATCATTTCCTCCGCGGATATAATATTTCCTCCGCGGATATAATATTTCCTCCGCGGATATAATCATTTCCTCCGCGGATATAATATTTCCTCCGCGGATATAATATTTCCTCCGCGGATATAATCATTTCCTCCGCGGATATAATATTTCCTCCGCGGATATAATCATTTCCTCCGCGGATATAATATTTCCTCCGCGGATATAATATTTCCTCCGAGGATATAATCATTTCCTCCGCGGATATAATATTTCCTCCGCGGATATAATATTTCGTCCGCGGATATAATTAATTTCCTCCGCGGAGGAAATCCACGTGACTTGAATACTAGAAAGACGGCAAATTCATTAGCATTTTTGAGGCTGAGGAGTGAGGCTGATATACAGGTGACGTCACGATGGCGTCACTATGACTTCACATCCGGTGACATCCGGATCAAAGGTCACATCCGGTCACGTGGCAACCGGGTCACTTCCTGTGACGTCACGATGGCGTCATTATGACGTCACATCCGGTGACATCCTCGTCAAAGGTCACATCCGGTCACGTGGCATCCGGTAACATCCAGGTCACTTCCTGTGACGTCGCTTCCGGTCACCTGGCGGCCCAGCAAGAGTTATCTGCCCCTACCTAAGACCCCAGTGACTTCCAATCGTAATCTCATGCAGGTATGGGAAAGGGGGCTTGAAGATGTCTTTGAACGCCACTATGAGATTCGCCCCCGTTTTCGTCCGGATGGGTACCACCCACGCATACTTCGATAGGATATCGATGCACGTCAAGATATACCGATTCCCATCGTTGTGTTTGGCAAAGGCGCTCATATCGACCAAATCCACTTGCCACTGGGCATCTATTCCTCCCACGATGACCCGGTTCCGTAGAAAATGGCGACGGACAGATCGATGTAACTATTTTGGGAGTAGCTAATTACGAATCCGGGATGAAATTTTACATAAAGCGCGTTAAATTAGGATCTGTCTATTGACGCCTGGGTAAAATTGATTTTTAATGAATTTAATTATTTAATAATTAAGGTAAAATTTATTTTCAAAATCTGACCTCGGATTCGTGATCTGCGTTATCCATATTACTTTAGGACGAAGTTTAGAGTAATTCGGAACAGTGGAATTGGGTGCTGCCCATTGAAGCCTGGGTTAAATTGATTTCTAATAAATTTAATTATTTAATAATTAAGATAAAATAGATTTTACAATCTGACCTCGGATTCGTCATCTACGTCCTCGACAATACTTTAGGACGAAGTTTAGTGTAATTCGGAACAGTGGAATTGGGTCTGTCCATTGAAGCCTGGGTTAAATTGATTTTTTACATGCAAATTCTGCATGTAACGCCGACCCCTAGCATGTTGTGACCGCGAGTTTGCGACACCCATTGCACACACAAATATGGGTCGCACCTCTATGGATAGCTGAGGAAATGTAGTTGTGCATAGAGGTACGGGTTTATGTTTTCCAATTAAAATCTCGCAAGCCAAGGTCAAAAGTTAATTTTTGAACTCATTTTGGCACTTTTTCGGTCGAAATTTTTTGGGTCACCGATTCCTTTCAAATTTGGTGTGGTAAGAGTATGGATCTAGCTGATAACGATTTTCCGATTTTTGAAAATTCCAATACTTAACCTAGGCTTCAATGGACACTTTTTTTTGTATCAAACCACTCCAAATTTTGACCTCGGATTCGTGATCAGGGACCTCGAAAATCTATATACACATAATTTGAGGTCATTCGGTGAGGGTTGAAACTTGACCTCCAAAAACACTTAACGAAATTTTGGTCAGAATTTTTGCTGTCACCGATTGACCTCAAACTTTGTCCTAAACCTATATCGGGGTCAGAGGTCACGAATCTGAGGTCAGTTTTGACCTTGACCTTGACCTTCATATCAAAATCTCGATTAGAACATTTGGGTATGACTTTGACCTTAGCGCAAGGTCACAAGATATTGTCGGACGACCTTGGCCTTTTGATATGTGATGACCCCGTGACTTCTGAGTTGACCCATGACCTTGACCTCTAACCTCAAGGTAAAATTTGCGATAGTGCATTCCAATTGTACCATCGCATTTTTAAACCCAAGGCCAAAGGTCAAGTTCGATGTCATGGGTCAACGCAGAGGTCATGGGGTCATCACATATCAAAAGGTCAAGGTCGTCTGACAATATCTTGTTACCTTGCGCCAAGGTCAAAGTCATACCAAAATTTTCGAATCGCCATTTTAATATGAAGGTCAAGGTCAAGGTCAGATCTGACCTCATATTCGTGACCTACGACCTCCAGTATACTTTAGTGCGAAGTTTGAGGTCAATCGGTGAAGGTCGAATTTTTCAGACCATTTCAGTATTTCAAAAATTCTTTTAAAAAAAAATTAGAGACCTACGTCAATTCTGATTGCAGATTCTTAATCAGTTCACCAAATTTGAAAGGAATCGGTGACCCAAAAAATTTCGACCGAAAAAGTACCAAAATGAGTTCAAAAATTAACTTTTGACCTTGGCTTGGGAGATTTTAATTGGAAAACATAAACCCGTACCTCTATGCACAACTACATTTCCTCAGCTATCCATAGAGGTGCGACCCATATTTGTGTGTGCAATGGGTGTCGCAAACTCGCGGTCACAACATGTTAGGGGTCGGCGTTACATGCAGAATTGCATGTAAAAAATCAATTTAACCCAGGCTTCAATGGACAGACCCAATTCCACTGTTCCGAATCACACTAAACTTCGTCCTAAAGTATTGTCGAGGACGTAGATGACGAATCCGAGGACAGATTGTAAAATCTATTTTATCCTAATTATTAAATAATTAATTTTATTAGAAATCAATTTAACACAGGCTTCAATGGGCAGCACCCAATTCCACTGTTCCGAATTACTCTAAACTTCGTCCTAAAGTAATATGGATAACGCAGATTACGAATCCGAGGTCAGATTTTGAAAATAAATTTTACCTTAATTATTAAATAATTAAATTCATTAAAAATCAATTTAACCCAGGCGTCAATAGACAGATCCTAATTTAACGCGCTTTATGTAAAATTTCATCCCGGATTCGTAATTAGCTACTCCCAAAATGGGAATCGGTATATCTTGACGTGCATCGATATCCTATCGAAGTATGCGTGGGTGGTACCCATCCGGACGAAAACGGGGGCGAATCTCATAGTGGCGTTCAAAGACATCTTCAAGCCCCCTTTCCCATACCTGCATGAGATTAAGATTGGAAGTCACTGGGGTCTTAGGTAGGGGCAGATAACTCTTGCTGGGCCGCCAGGTGACCGGAAGCGACGTCACAGGAAGTGAACTGGATGTTACCGGATGCCACGTGACCGGATGTGACCTTTGACGAGGATGTCACCGGATGTGACGTCATAATGACGCCATCGTGACGTCACAGGACGTGACCCGGTTGCCACGTGACCGGATGTGACCTTTGATCCGGATGCCACCGGATGTGACGTCATAGTGACGCCATCGTGACGTCACCTGCATATCAGCCTCACTCCTCAGCCTCAAAAATGCTAATGAATTTGCCGTCTTTCTAGTACTCAAGTCACGTGGATTTCCTCCGCGGAGGAAATATTATATCCGCGGAGGAAATATTATATCCGCGGAGGAAATATTATATCCGCGGAGGAAATGATTATATCCGCGGAGGAAATATTATATCCGCCGAGGAAATATTATATCCGCGGAGGAATTGATTATATCCGCGGAGGAAATATTATATCCGCGGAGGAAATATTATATCCGCGGAGGAAATGATTATATCCGCGGAGGAAATATTATATCCGCGGAGGAAATATTATATCCGCGGAGGAAATGATTATTTCCGCGGAGGAAATATTATATCCGCGGAGGAAATATTATATCCGCGGAGGAAATGATTATATCCGCGGAGGAAATATTATATCCGCGGAAGAAATATTATATCCGCGGAGGAAAGCTTATATCCGCGGAGGAAATATTATATCCGCGGAGGAAATATTATATCCGCGGAGGAAATATTATATCCGCGGAGGAAATATTATATCCCCGGAGGAAATGATTATATCCGCGGAGGAAATATTATATCCGCGGAGGAAATATTATATCCGCGGAGGAAATGATTATATCCGCGGAGGAAATATTATATCCGCGGAGGAAATATTATATCCGCGGAGGAAATGATTATATCCGCGGAGGAAATATATCCGCGGAGGAAATATTATATCCGCGGAGGAAATGATTATATCCGCGGAGGAAATATTATATCCGCGGAGGAAATATTATATCCGCGGCGGAAATGATTATATCCGCGGAGGAAATATTATATCCGCGGAGGAAATGATTAAATCCGCGGAGGAAATATTATATCCGCGGAGGAAATATTATATCCGCGGAGGAAATGATTATATCCGCGGAGGAAATATTATATCCGCAGAGGAAATATTATATCCGCGGAGGAAATGATTATATCCGCGGAGGAAATATTATATCCGCGGAGGAAATATTATATCCGCGGAGGAAATGATTATATCCGCGGAGGAAATGATTATATCCGCGGAGGAAATATTATATCCGCGGAGGAAATATTATATCCGCGGAGGAAATGATTATATCCGCGCAGGAAATATTATATCCGCGGAGGAAATATTATATCCGCGGAGGAAATTATATTTGGTGTTTTTCAAGAATTTCATAGCTATAGGTTTTTCTTCGACTTTGTCTCTGTTTTTACGTCGTTGAACTCGGAAAATTCGCAGAATATTGCTATGAATTCGCTGAAAATTCAGTTGATTTCTTGGAAAATACAAAGAAAATCTAGAAAATTAAGTTGGTTTCTTCGGAAATAGAAGAAAAACATAGGAAATCAAAAGAAAACGACAATGGCCCTAACGGGCCACCGTATGTATCCCAACCACGCTTTTATAGTAGCTGTTCATGTGGTCATCTTGAATGACATGACCACACCACCCCTGGCACCGGCTTGATCGGTATTAGATACAAATATTTCAGAGCCATGATGTAATAGCCCTATCAAGTCATCTGTTAGAAAATGATGAACTATGTGACCGCCAGATGGACAAAAAACTGCCCAAACGAGGCAGTGATAAATAGAATGCAATTTCGTATGCAGCACACATTTCTTTGGGGTCCGACGCCGACCACGCGCTTCATTCTCCACCACAATACTCAGAACTTTATCAAATATATTGTATGGAAAGAGACGACTTCAGTGGTGATATTGAAGAGCAGAAACAAGTGATATGGTTTTGTAAATAGTAGAATGCTGGACGTAAATTTGTCGTGTCAAAATTTCGGCAAAATTTCCCATGACCAATAATATTTTCCCCTGTACACAATTTGTCGACCAATTTAAAGTTGTCAATAAAATTATCCAAAACCGATTCTTAGAATGGAACGAAAGCGTACTTTCATACTCCTGATCACAAAAACCTGCAATAGTCATACCCTTTCCGGAAAGGACTATACAGGCTTATGCGCAGATAACAGGTTTTACCGTCTCCGGTTTTCCGTCGTAAACAACGTCGCACTACTATTTTTCACTATCAGTGGATATAAGTCAGGTCATGTTTGTACCAGTGCTGTTCCTCCTAATTCAATTAACTTTGGTTTCGACTGTGATTAAGCCGTTGCGGACACAATGATCTGTGTCTTCAGGAAATATAATACCACCCGCAATTACTAAAATTTACCAAGATATAGCGTATTTCGATTGTATCGTCCAGTGAACATAATCGAAACATCCGAAAACCGGATTTTCTTGAAACTAAACTACCCGGATAAAGGAATGGACATAATTAATTTACCACGAATCTTCAATGATCCAAAGTTACGCAACGCCGTACTAAAATATTTTAAGTTCACAGAACCGCCTTGCATTCCATGTAAGTATACAAGATATATAGCCACCAAAATATTCTATTACTCTAATGCTGTCATTGAGATTGACTGGAAAGCATGGACGTCTGGAGGCTATGGTTTTGATTGTGAATCGTCGGACTTTATCTATACACCATGCATATATATTGTGACTGGTAACCTTGATATAATGAGTGATGAAGACCTAAAAATACTCCTGTTGAAGGGACCTAAATATAGAGAGCCGAGAAGAATAAACATGAATACAAGCGTCTAGTCAGTCATTCAATATTCGGCCGTCGTCCATTGAAGAATTTCCGGGTCAATAATCCAAAGACCTTATTCATATGATAACATAAGCAGCAAATCAAAAGGATAAATCATACTATACATAAATCGGCTAATTTCCTGCCAGCAAGCCCAATGATGCCAGCAAGACATCAAGATTTTCCAAAAAATATCACATCCGTATGGCTGATAAGTATTCCTAATCCATGTGATATATGCTGTGAAGTCGTTATCTAGAATATGATGTATCTCAGACACGCTTTGATTGTGAGTGTTCATATGAACACTAAGGGGATCTTGAAATACATAGATTCATTCTGCCCCTAGCCCCAGGTAAAGCGGACACAAGTTACGAAACTTCCCGCCATAGATCGTGCAGGCCACGCTCGTATTTTGCTATCAGCATGCGACATGTATCGCCAAATTCAAGGACGAGACCGTTGAAACAATCCACCATATTGGCAGATATCCCCTTCGACAAACAGAACAAGTACTGAGAAACCTTAGTTCGCGAAAGTTCTATCAAATCTCAAGAGTAAATTCGTCATGGTCCCAGCAGACAAAGCTCCAAATGATATAATATTCATATGTAGATATTACTATTTCCAGGTAAAGAACTGAGTATAAGCCCACCATCATCAACAAATACGTCTACTTACTCCCAAACTGCATTCACTCTGGAAGATTTATCTAACAAACACAAAAAAAAATCTCAAGGAAAGAGATATTTGTCTTCCAACTACTCAACCGATAAACCAAAAGTGTACTGGACCCTCAAAATGCATAAATTACCATACAAAGCCAGATTCATAGCTGATTCTAGAAGCTGCGCCGCCAAGTTTCTTTCAACCCTGTTGACGATTAAACGCAACAAAGGGTGGGGGAATGATGCCGGCGTACTGATCAGAAGTCATATGATCCCACCGACGAATATGATCATAAGAACCAAAAATGATCCCAGTGATGACTTGCATCCCAGCCACGCTTTTATTGTACCTGTTCGTGTTGACATATTGAATGGCATCACCACACGGCCACAAGCACCGGCTTGATCGGTATTAGATACAAATATTGCAGAGCGATGATGTAATAGCCCTATCAAGTCATCTGTTGTAAAATGATGAACTATGTGAACGACAGATGGCCCTTCAGGATTTCTGAAAAGGTATTGCGCCACTTTTTCTAAAATCTCTGACGTCGATTGTATGCGGATATTGAAAAACTCAAAATATCTTACGGAAGAACTTGATGCTAAAGGTCACATATCGTATAGACATGTATCCGCATGAAATTTTCCGATTCTCTATATTACATTCTCTTGTCAGGACCTTATTTTCTGCCTAAGTTCATTAATAGTATCTATGATCAAGAAAACTGATATATTATATTGATGTCAGAACCCTTGTTTCTTTATTTATAGAGTTGCTTGAATTTCTATAGTAAATAATACCTATGTGAAATTTGGCAACATAATATCTCAACAGCATATAGATATTCCATTGGGTACCAATTGTGCACCCCATTGGCTTGCCTTTTTTCGCTCTCTTATGGATACGACTATATGCAGGAATTTCCAAAAAACGATCATTTCAAAGCCCTTTTCAGTCTCATTCATCAAGCGCTATGTAGACCATCTTCTCGCTGCGGATAGTCGCTATGTAAATGGGTACGCAGTGAAGGATATATATCCACCTTCACTGGATTTGAAGGACACTACAGATAGCCCTCACGGCACATCATATTTAGACCTATAGCTCAATAAATCAAAGTACTTAAAGTACTGATGTCGGGTTTACTTGCATTATAGGGGTATTCACTGTGACGTTTGTGATCAAATAAATTAGTGATGTAGAAATGCATGGATAATTAGAAGCATAAGCTGTGATAACTTACTTTTTATAGAGTGGCAAATAATATTAAGTCTGCCGATGCAACATCTATACTGTTCCAATGAAACTCCCATTTTGTTATATGCAATAGTTTACTGTGTATGGCTCAAATTATTTCTTTCAGTTCAATACCTATTTTCAACACTTGTTTCAAACTCCTGTTTTCAATACCAGTTTCAACTCCTGTTTTCAACAAAATAGTTCAACTCAAGATTGCTTCAGCTCCAAGGCTGTTTCACTTTTAACACCCCCAGATATATCAACTCCACGGTCTTTTATTTCCTGCAAAAAAAATCTTCTTCAAGACTGGACGGTCACTGTCGCCACTGTCACTCGCCACACAGGCAGGTCGTTAATGCACAACTTTGATTATCAGAAAATTACGAATTTGTCTACATTATAGAGAATTAAGTTTCTGTGATAAACAATAAACTTAACAACACTCACTGCTCAAAGACGAACTTCCTTATCTGAACAACGATAGATCTGATCAACATCGGGTGGAAAATGATGCATGACTGCCTGAGTTTATCCGCGCTTCTACACAATTATCTCATTACCATGTTTCCGAATGAAAATGGACCGTGGAGAATGACCCTTACCGCCGTAACAAATGATAGCGCATAAAATAGATTGGAAAGGCAAGTCTTAAAAGAAATTGGAAAGATAAAATTTACTGCGATAATGTCCAAATTATCACGTTCAATGCACTTGCTGCCGTGCATTGCAAATACGTATGACTGTCAGAACGATATGTTTTTATTAATGCTGTAAGGGGCATCAAATGAGAACAGTCTCCGGACAGGAGATCAAAACTACACATGTGCAGAAGAAAAAAGAAAAACTGAAGAGTGATACTAATGTAGGGTTTACCAACCCGACAAAAATGAGCGGACTTTCTCTCTCGTCGACTTTACGAAACAGATGATTGCAACTTCGATATCGTAAAATAACCCTTTCTGGACAGCAATATTCCAGTGGGAATTGCATATGGCGTATACATATCTCCCCTGGTAGCATTTGCTACATCCTGTGCTAAATGTGAAATTAAAGTACTTAAAGTACTGATGTCGGGTTTACTTACATCAGAGGAGTTTATTAGTCCCATATTTGGGAAGAATGGTGGTGTTCGCTTGACATAGGGAATCGTCCTCAAGCTGTTCGGTTTGAAGGGCCAAACTTTCACTTTTATCAAAGGGATATGAAATGGACCATTTTGTACAGCCTTCATGCTGAATTATAAGACCCGAAATAATGAAGGACTGCAGATGCACGAAAACGGATTTATGGCTCACTAAAGTTGGTAAGTTGGCTTATTTTCGTATTTTTAGGCACTTTTCGGTGCGGATTTTCTCGTTACAAAAATAGGAAATAGCACCGAAAAGTGCAAAATACGGCAGGTTTGAACCACTGTAAGTCTGGTTGTGTTGGCTGTGGGTCTTGATTATTCTTTATCTTTATCTATTCAAATGGTCAATTTGGTGCTTTTTAGACAAAAATTAGCCCACCAGCTGTGTGTATCAAAAACGCATTGAGGACGATTCCCTATCTAAAGCGAAGATCATCTTTGTGATCTTACACTATATATGAATCATAACTTTTGTTGTAAGGTAGCTTACCAAAGATTGAAAAATGTTCAAAAATATTAAAATTCATATTCGTAATAATAATTCATAAAGTGCCATATAGTTATAGAACAACCTCAAGAATATGTGTGTAAAGTTGAAGTTTCAGATCTATATATCATGTACCAATTTCGAGTTCTTGCATTCGAAAGATTGACTAAAAAAAACTGATGGGACAACAAGTGCTGGTCCTATATTACTCGCTGGTTATCCTGCTATTGCTTTGTGGCGCAGTGACTTCCTGGCATCAGCCCCAGATAATAGCCAGATAGGATCGGTTGTCGCTGGATCGTGGAGAATGACTATCCTTCTCGCCGTAACAAATGATACCAGATAAAGGCAACTTTTAAAAGAAATTGGAAAGATAAAATTTACTGCGATAATCTCCCAATTATCACGTTCAATGCACAAGCCACCGTGTATATGACTGTCAGAGAGAAGAACGGTATTTTTTATGACAGGGTTCGTGCACCTTCAGAGGTTCAAAATTCCATGACTTTTCTGACCAATTTTTGAAATTTCCGTGATCAGACATTCATAACTCAGCCATCGTCCATGTCTGACTTCATATTTGAAAGACAATCTATCTATATCAGTGTGACTGTATTTGTTTCAAACACCACAATATTTCCGGTTCCAATGTCTAATTTGTTGAAAGAAAGCCAGAAATACCCTCGCGATGATCGCCGGCAGATGTTGGCATACGGCCACGGTCGTGCAGGGTATTGGTCGTCTCATCGTTCGAGGTAGAAGTTGAAGCTCGGGCGAGCACGGCGGTCTCTTTTATTGTCGTTGTTGTCTCGGGTATAGTCAGAAATGCCGGTATGTTCATGTGCTGGACGCCCTGATTTTTCTGTCCATGCGTAATGTGTACCCTGTAATTTTTGTATGGCTCCGTAAAGGACCATCGCCCATATTGGACAGATCCACATTTGTTTGACACACCGTGTACGTTGCTGTCCTCTCACCGTGACGGGACAACCACAGTTATAATCATCCAGTCTCAGCCAATGTTCACTAAATTTGCATTTTCCCGGCATCGGCAAAATTAGCCCAAAGCTAAATTCCAAACCAACGAACAATGGCGACTGCAATTTGACCAGTCCAAATGGCGACTGTTCTGATACGTAAATTAGTACAGATGTCAAGAGCGTGAGCCAATCAGCTGTCGACATTATGACCTCGACCAATACACGTCACAGAATATGAATATTAATTCAGCGGGAAACAGTCACGAGTTTAGTTCAACCAATGGACTACACAAAATATGTAAATGAGCTGTCTGACCTCGTTCCAATCTGGCGAAATTCGGTCACCAGCAAACACGTTTCACGGCTGTTTGGATTTTTATTCCACAATAAATTTCGCTGAACTTCAGAGAATAACTTAGCTTTTTCCACTCATTTTCCCCGGACTCTGTACATATATTTCCTCTGACTTTCCATGTCCTTTCAACGAAATTCCATTACTCTTAGCGCCTGAAATTGCATGGCTTGTGCGAGGCCTGTTGTGAATGCTGTAAGGGGCATCAAATGAGAACAGTCTCCGGGCAGGAGATCAAAACTACACATGTGCAGAAGAAAAAAGAAAAACTGAAGAGTGATACTAATGTAGGGTTTACCCTTGGTAAACCCGACAAAAATTAATCGATTTTAAACATTATCGCAGAAACTTATAAAACAGGCTGCCCTCCCCACACGCCTTTAACGGTTGAGAATCATACTGGTAAACATGGTAAGTTTGATATCTTTAATACACACAAAAATGTCAGTTTGAGATTCTTGTTATCAATTCATGTCAGCTGATTTTAATAACATTTACTGATCTTAACTCAGATTACATATGCCCTATTGCAATACTATGTGCATCAATTCCGATCATGTTATACAATACAATTGAATATTCAGCCGTCCAAAATCTAAATTCGTATAACAGCATTAACCCCAAATTCTAAAAGGCAATCATAGTATACATAAACACAGGCTAGTTTCCTACAATAGAGAAATGGCCAAGTTTCCAAAGCTGTAGCATCCGTGTCATTAACGTATACCTTGATACCTCTTCTTAGAGCTTAAGTCCAAGACTTGTTAGCTCCTCCAGTCTTCACACATTTAGTACATACCTTCCTTTCCAGTGTCACCATCACCATCCTGCCTTGTACCAAAATTTATCAACCCAGTTAATTTTGGGACAGTTATAGTCTCATAGCAAGAGAAAATGCGAAAAGTGTTTGGAACATGCTTCATTGATCAGATTGTTCAATTGGGATTGATTCTCAGGATCAGAAGATGGACTCTTATATAAACATCCGACAAGCAAGTTGTCCTGACCCCGTAATTTAATTGTACACCAGACTCCTTCTTTAAATGCATGAGCATCCAAAACCTCACATTGCATCGCATGCAAACTCTTCCTTATGAAAAGAATGACTCCACGCCCATGATCACTAAAATATGAGGGAACAAACGGGTCGTATCCAGTTAGCGAAATTTCTGCTTCACCTATCATTCCACAGTTTTTCGGTTTGACTTCAGTTATACAAATAATATCTGGGTTGGATGTTGAGATCCTCACTTGCAGTTCATCTTTCTTATTGAGTACGCCATCAGCATTAGTGTAAAAAACAGTTAGGTTATTCACAAATTGTGAATCTGCCACTGAGTCCCTATTGACAAAAGATAACGGATCAGGTGCCAACTCATTTACAGGTGATTGCATGAATTCCTCCAATGGCAACAAATTTACACTATTTACATTGGAATTATTTTCGTTCTCGACCACTTCACAAATCACGAACGAAGACTGGGCGGATCGACCGCTGGCACAACCTTCCCCCTCCTTATTTGGACTCTCTCCCCAGCTCTGCGCTCCGCGCTCTCTCTGCTCCTGCCTCAAATAATACCCTCGTTCCCTCTCTTTCATTGTCAGGTCTGGAACGATGAAGATTTTCCTGTAATCCTGATTTGTACTGTCCCTCAGGGCTCTTGCATTGGACAAGATTCGCTTCCTAAAAGTAAAGTTTTTGAAAGAGACTTTGAGCAAACGTGGCCTATCACTGTCTTTGCTACCAAGCTTCTCAACAGACAAAAGCTCCCCTTTAATTTTGTCACTGCTCTCTGCAGAAAGTTCATTGAAAATAAGAGTGACAGCATTAATATCCTTCTGCTTTGAGTCAAGGGAATCACTTTCATCAAATTTCTGTAGGCCTTGAACAATGAGGTTGTTTTTCTTAAGTTCTTTCAACCTACATTCGTATACCGCATCGTTCACCAACTTTTCCAGGAGTCCACTCTCGACATGTTCCCCCATTCCTGCAAGACTTGTATTTATTTTTCTCACCTGTTCCTGAAGCTCACTGACATCCTTCTCCATCGATTTCTACTTAGCATCCAGTCTGGCCGTAGCAGCTAGAGTATTTTTCAAACCTGGCATAGCCCTTTTACAACCGCCACAAAACCACATGAACGAATCCATCAGATCTCTCTGGTCGTTCAAAATCTTGTAAAGCTCTGGCGATAATTTGGCACATTTTAGGCAGAACCAGTAAGTGCAAAAATCACACTCCATTGCGTGGTCGTCATCCCTAATGACAATTTCACAGACCACACATTTATCGTCAGAAGACTTCGGCAATTCAGTCACTGGAGTTGATTTCGTTTTTCCACTGTTACGCGATCTTGGTCTCGAGGAGCTGTCCGCCATTTTGTGACGCCGTCACTAAGGTAACCCACTGAGGCACACCGGGAAAATAGTAAAAAAAAAAAAAAAAACGGACGATAGGCCGACTGAATAGAGAATCGGTGAATGCCAATCAGTTTACCTAAAGTTGAC
Organism: Hanleya hanleyi; assembly: GCA_036873755.1. Classification (NCBI taxonomy): domain Eukaryota; kingdom Metazoa; phylum Mollusca; class Polyplacophora; order Lepidopleurida; family Hanleyidae; genus Hanleya; species Hanleya hanleyi. The sequence goes on from JAVTVY010007708.1 coordinate 44,555, forward strand.
TGACTAACAAGAAAAGATTTAGGTATGTATACAGTTAAAAAGCTTTGAAAATGCCCAGACAAGGCGCGGAGAAAAAAAAACAAGGCGAGTGGTGACACCGGAAGCGGAAGTTCTTTCTTCCGTATAAGACGATTGACCACGAATAGCCATGCACTGGTGGCCGGTAAGAATATATGACAGCGTATTCATATGGAAATCAGTCGACTCCAGCAGCTGTTATGTTGATTACATTGTGCAAAGTTGTCCGATGCGCCACGAGTGATTATCGGATGTTATGTCATGTGCCACATCCTTCATTCGCTGTTAACATTCTCATCCTAACTCTCTTTTTAAGAGAAATCCCAACAATCGTAGATTGAACTGATATACTCGACTCAAGCGAAAGTGTAACCTATAAAAGTAAGTTGTACTTAAATGAACTAGAAAAGGGAAATGACTGGGGAAATCATGCACGACCACCAGGTACAGTCATTCCTGGTTCATTTAACTTCCACACATCGTTAACATCTTTTCTTCTGTGGAATACATACACAAGTCATCCTATGGGACGAGGATGGTGATGTTGTGGGACTATTTTCGTTTGGTCGGTTTTTCCACGCGTTAAGGATGTCCGCTCACAAATGATATTGGAGCTTCCGGTCATTTGTTGTGACTTGGCATACTAGGTTATCCCCCTTGTTTACGCAAATACATTGAGATTACCATTTGAACTCTATTAGCCGAAAATTTTACGCTGCAACTCGCACAGAATTCGATAGATTTTGCAAGAGATTTCAGTTTTCGCCAATTAGTGAAAATATAAGTGAAAAAACGTTGTGTGATTTTTTCAGAATGTATTCACAAATTAGGGTAATTTCCATGTTTTATGTATAATGGAATTTACCATAGGTAATCCCGAGCAAAAAAAATGCACGCAAATCTATTATGTTTTCTTAATTTTTTCTTTTATCATGTTATACAATTTCGAGTTTAATAACATACATTATTAGAAAAGTTAATTGATTTGATTCACCACCAGCGGACATCCTTAAAAGTGATCGTAAACCCTCAAGTAAAGTTTCCATCAAATGAAAGACCATTGCAAACAGTGTCGGAAAATATTTATTGTAATTTTTTACGATTTTATTACACAGAGTAAACTGCAAATAAAGCCTGGTATTCTATGGTGGTCTGTTGCAATCATATTTAGGTCCAGTGGCATCACACTGCCGTAATACATATATTTCAAACTGTGTATGCACTTTCCAATGCTTGATTCAAGCTTAAGGTGTGTATACGTTGAGTTTCAACACAGACTCACTGTTCCAGTGTGCATGTTTCACCAAAATCCGGTAAATTAAATGCAAGATTCAAATTGACTTGACAGTTATGAGTTAATATCTCCCAATTTTGGTGAAACATGCACATTGGAACAGTGAGTCTGTGTTGAAACTCAAAGTATACACACCTTTAGCTTGAATCAACCATTGGAAAGTGCATACACAGTTTGAAATATATCTATTAAGGCAGTGTGACGTCACTGGACCTAGATATGATTGCAACAGACCACCATAGAATACCATGCTTTATTTGCAATTTACTCTGCGTAATAAAACCGTAAAAAATTACAATAAATATTTTTCAACACTGTTTGCAATGGTCTTTCATTTGATGGAAACTTTACTTGAGGGTTTACGATAAATGAACAAATACAACAATTGATATAGTAATATTCAAACAACTGTATGTGTCCACTTCGTATGTAGTACAGTGAAACCTGTGAATGCCGACAACTGGGTAAACTGACCAACCCCTAAATATCGTCATTATCTCAATACTTAAATTTAAAGTACTTTGAACCTTGATAAATCAGAACCCTGTGAAGACCGACATTATAATCTGGTCCCTAGCAGCCCCGTGGGGCTTCCGGGGATTGACCTGGGATGTATTTGTGCACATCGCAGGT
>JAVTVY010007709.1:0-49538 GCA_036873755.1 Hanleya hanleyi
ATGAAGTCCTGAAATTTCAGCTCCCAACGTTCCGCCGTTCTAGAGATACAGAAAAATGTTCGCCAGAGAGGTGCGAAATCCACCCTGCCCCACGCCGAATACATATAGGACCAAATCCGTGTCACACAGATTAAAATGAGGTTTGTCCTCAATAATGACGTGACAGACATCTTTAAATGTAAACGTGATACGTGTATGACCCAATTTAATACAACAAATGTCTATATGCAATATGAACAATAAATTATACTCACGCTAAAACAATTTTGTGGTCCATATTGCAGTAGCTTGTGATTCTGTAATACGGCTGGTGAAATCTTTCGATACCTTATCTGCAATGCTGAGGATATCAAGCATACATGTAATAATATTTGTTTGACCGTGAACCTGTCGGACATGGGGCATGACGGATTCGGCCGCTTCCTGGCGAGCTTTTCTCTGTATACCGCGAAGGATGAGTAGATGAGAGCGGTAACTTATGATTACACCGATCACATTGAGATAATTTCGAATCTAGTTGCTTATCTTCTAAGCAAAAAAAGATGACAAAATTCAGAATGGCATCCATGTGGTTGGAACTGAAAAGTTGCGTTTTTATGTTTTTACCTGCGTCGAACAAGTCTATGAGGGAGATGTGAAATTCTCATCATCTGGCACAATTGAAAATTCGGAAATCCTCGTTTGCGTGGTTTTCATAGGGAGTTGTCAAGTTGTCAATACTCTCTGCCATAATTAATATTCGGTCGGATCCTTCGTTCGTATATTTTTTACTGGGAATTGTCAAGGTTTCCGATCACTACTGGGTGCCATAATTGATATAATCGGAAACCCTCGCTCGTAAAGTTTTCACTGAGAGTTTTCAGGGTTCGCAACCATTATGCTAAAATTGAACTATTAGGGAGCCCTCGTTCGCGTAGCTGAAAAGAGATGGCAAGATTTTTTCACGGGTGGGTTGTCAAATAACTTTCGCCAGCTAATAGCCAATGTATCCAGAATGTAATCCCAAGTGATCTTGTTCCGACGAAGGCACCCAAACACTTTGGAATAATGCGCCAACCTTTTATCATCTTGAGGGCAAAAACACAAGACATTATTGAAACGAACAAACGTCTGAGTTAACTCCATGTACATATCCCGGAGAACATATACGGTATTTAAAGCACAGGTCTCGACCCTCATGGAGAGCCGGAGTCTTTATCCAAACATCCGATCAATTTCCTAAAATTGCCAATAAATATTTAGCTAGTTTATCCATTTCCATGGATGACCGAATGTCATGATAATACACACGGTAATTGTCTACGAATTTCCATGGAGGCTTCAACGCGTCATCAAGAACCATGACACAACACACGTAGAACGGGCTACAATAAGACGTTATGCGTCAAACATAAGCCTGGTGCCACAAAACTATAGAAGCTATAGCTCTACGTTACAGAGGCCTCACCAACTTCACAGAGGTCAAAGTCAAAAGTCAAAATACTATTTTGTACCAGGGTAGACCTTTCAGTACAAGACTGGATTCCAAAGAGGTCCTGATGGGTAAACAATACAATGTGGGTATATATAAACGGTAAAATGACAAACACAAAGAGCAAATAACAAATAGATAAAATATTATTGACAGCAGCTCTCGTTCGATACCGAGTATTTACACATTGAAACAGATAAAATAGCCAGGGGTATTCCCATTCGTACATTTGTACATTAACATATCACTGTGATAATTAAAGCTTTCAGAGAAGTTAAGCCAATTAATCCCATTAAAAACTGTGCGATTGGAACTGTCATATGGTACATCATGGTTTATTCTCCCAGCTCTGTTCTTTATCTTTTGGAGTTTATATGTTTTTGCACATGTACCATATACAATACCGCAATAATCTAAAATAGGCATGACTAAGCCATTATTTAGTTGAGTTGGTAACTTTACGTCCATACAGCATCGGACTCTTCGCAGCACACATACCTTCTGTTTGATCTTTTAGCAACAGACTCAATATGAGACTTCCAAGACAGACATGAAGCAAACATCACACCCAAGTACTTATACTCTTCAACTTTCTCAAGTTTCTCATTACCTATATACACATAATTGTCTTACGGAAGAAATCGATGCTAACGGCCACATACCGTACAGACATGTATCGACATGGGATTTCTCGACTCTCTATACTACAATCCCCCATCAGGACTTTATTGACCGTCTAAGTTCATTGATAGTATCTGTGTTCAAGAAAACTGATCGCAGATATATTCATGTCAGGAGCCATAAAGCATTCTTTAGCTCTACTACATACAGGGGATATCATCCATGGGATGTTTCTTTGTTCATAGAGTTGCTTGAATTTTTCATTAAAATATCTATGTGAAACTTGGCTACACAATATATCAACGGCATATAGATATTCCAGTGGGTACTAATTGTGCACCCTTGTTGGCTGACCTATATCTGTTCTCTTATGAATATGACTATATGCAGGCGCTTTTAAAAACCGATCAATTCAAATCCCGTTCCTTCTCATTCACCAAACGTTATATAGACGATGGATGTGGATAATCGCTATATGAACCCATGTACTTCAGGATACTCATGGCGCTCATATGAACAGGTACAATCAAAGCGTGACTGAGATATATCGATATCAATCTCTAGATGAAGACTTTACAACGAATATCATATGGATTAAGAATACTGATCAGCGATACAGGTTTGATATTTTTGGAACATCATGATGTCTTGTCGGCATCATTGAAAACTGTTGACCGCTTATCTCTTGCAGGAAACTAGCCTGTTTATGTATACTATGATTGTCTTTTTGGATTTGGGGGTAATGCTTTTATATGGAATATGGAAACGGTCTTTGGATTATGGACGCGGATATTCTTTAATGGACTACGACTGAATTATGAATGACGGACCAGACGCGTGTAATTGAGCTTTATTTACACGACGTTGAACACCAACCATCATCCATTTACACCTTCATAAGTTAAGATGAAGTTTATTCTTACAGAACCACTTAGCAGCACTTTGAAGATCATACTCTAGACATGTGGTTATAACAGCAGAATCTGACGACGGAAACAAAAGCAGAGTGTCGTCAGCATATAATACTATTTTCGATATAGATATACTCTGTGCGAGGCCATTGATAAATGACAGAAATAAAAACGGTCCGAGAAAGGACTCCTGAGGGACCACACGAAGGTTTGTAAGTTTGAACATCAGAGGTTGTACGATATGTTATGCCCACAAAACAACAGTTGAAGACATGCAAAATCCATTAGGAAAGTAAGTTTATTGACGGAACGGGGATGTGGATAATCGCGCTATATGAACCCATGTACTTCATGATACTCATGGCGCTCATATGAACAGGTACAATCAAAGCGTGACTGAGATATATCGATATCATTCTCTAGATGAAGACTTTACAACGAATATCATATGGATTAAGAATACTGATCAGCGATACAGGTTTGATATTTTTGGAACATCATGATGACTTGTCGGCATCATTGAAAACTGTTGAGCGCTTATCTCTTGCAGGAAACTAGCCTGTTTATGTATACTATGATTGTCTTTTTGGATTTGGGGGTAATGCTTTTATATGGAATATGGAAACGGTCTTTGGATTATGGACGCGGATATTCTTTAATGGACTACGACTGAATTATGAATGACGGACCAGACGCGTGTAATTGAGCTTTATTTACACGACGTTGAACACCAAACATCATCCATTTACACCTTCATAAGTTAAGATGAAGTTTGTTCTTACAGAACCACTTAGCAGCACTTTGAACATCATACTCTATACATGTGGTTATAACAGCAGAATCTGACGACGGAAACAGAAGCAGAGTGTCGTCAGCATATAATACTATTTTCGATATAGATATACTCTGTGCGAGGCCATTGATAAATGACAGAAATAAAAAAGGTCCGAGAAAGGACTCCTGAGGGACCCCACGAAGGTTTGTAAGTTTGAACGTCAGAGGTTGTACGATATGTTATGCCCAGAAAACAACAGTTAAAGATATGCAAAATCCATTAGGAAAGTAAGTTTATTGGCGGAACGGGGAAATACATCCACCCGTGATAAATAAAGAACTTCTTGAATACATTAGTTTGTAAATGGAAGTAGAGATCTTGCGCTAGTGCATGCACACAGATTTTCAACTGCTCCTATTTTCATAAAATGCACACGTACCAAATTGAGGGGGAAAACAGCTTCTTTATATTAGCGTAAATGTTAATTTGCTGAGCTTCATACAGTGTGACATGAAAGTTTCTGTAGTGGGTAAGCCATTATATGACCTCATTTAGATTAGTGATCGAGGTACATGTTGCATGAAGACAGTATACATGTATTACACTTTCAAACCTGTGGGTAGTCCAGGCGTCTTTTTCTGTTCTTTTAACTCTGGGCCCCTGGTCTTTAATGTATATGTGGGCACTTGGCCTCCATGCAGGCCGGAAGGTTTAATTTTTTTTATGTATATTTATTAGCAACTGTATGTCAATTAATGTTTACTTTATTGAGTCTTTTTTATATTTGTCCGTTTCTATTGTTGTGTGAAAGTACTGTCGGATATATTATACTCTTTAAACATGATAATGGGTACATTTTAGGACCCGACATCTCTAAGTACATGCATGTAAAATATGTAACACATGGAGGGCAAAGTTAATTTCTTGTCTATGAATTGTAGAGGCCTTGCTGATCCAACCAATCGAAACGATTTGTTTAAATTTATTAAAAAGAAGAAATGTTCAATTTTCTGTCTGCAAGATACACATTTTACTAAAGAAACAGAATTAAAGATAAAACTAGAATGGGGAAATAAAGAATGTTATTTTAGTTCTAACAACAGCCAATCAAGAGGTGTGGCAATATTATTAGCTGATAATTTTGAGTTTAAAGTAATGAAAGAAGAAAGAGATGTAGAAGGGAATTTCTTAGCTCTTGATTTAGTAATAGGCAAACAGAGGATAACACTTGTTAATATATACGGTCCGGACACGGACAGTCCACCTTTTTTCAATACCGTGAAGGAATGTATTCATTCTTTCGCTAACGAGTTTTGTGTCGTCTGTGGAGACTGGAACCTAGTGTTAGATCCAAATTTAGACACAGAAAACTATCTTCACGTAAACCACCCTAACGCAAGAAATGTAGTGCTTGACATGATCGAATCCGATAATTTATTTGATGTATTTCGATATATCCATGACGAAGCAAGAACGTTTACATGGAGACAAAAAAGTCCTTTCAAACAGGCACGCCTTGACTTTTTCTTAATAAATGAAGAATTTTTAAACTTTGTCGAAAATCATCGAACTATTCCTGGCTATAAAACGGACCATTCTGTCGTCATTCTCGAATGTAGATTTAACGACTTCGAACGAGGACGCGGACTATGGAAATTTAATAATTCGCTGTTAAAAGACATAGATTATATTAAAGAAATTAAGCAAGTAATTGCCAGCACTTTCGAACAATATAATTCTGTTCAGAACTCTGTAAATGATCAGCTCTTTTTTGATACCCTACTGGTGGAAATACGGGGGGAAACAGTAGAATGTTCTAGTAGAAGAAAAAAGTAGCTGAAGTACAGGAACGTGAAATTGAAGAAAGAATTTCTAAATTAGAAACCATTGTGAACATAGATGGGTCAGCAGAAACGTTGCAATTATTGAATGATGCCCAAAAAGAACTAGAAGTTTTAAGGAGAACAAAAACGGAGGGCATTATGGTTCGATCTAGAGCAAAATTGATAGAGGATGGTGAGAAACCATCAAAATACTTCTGCTCGCTAGAAAAAAGAAATTATATAAACAAAACCATTCCAAAAATCCAAGATGAAAACAGAAATATAACAGACCAAAAGGAAATACTTAAAGCAGTAGGAAACTTCTATAAAAATCTCTATTGTAGTCGATTAACAAATGATGTCGAATTACCCGACTTTGGGCTCCTTCAGTACGCTTACAGAAGAAGCGAAGCAGTCAATTGAGGGTCCAGTCACACAAGAGGAAGTATTGGCGGCCCTTAAACGTCTCAAACAGAATAGATCTCCAGGATCGGACGGGCTCACCGCCGAGTTTTTCAAATTCTTTTGGAGGGATCTTGGAACTTACCTTGTAAAGAGTATAAAGTTCGGATTTGAAAGTGGAACGATGGCGATAACGCAAAGACAAGGAATCATAACCTGCCTGCCAAAAGGGAATAAACCCAGAGAATTTTTGGCAAATTGGCGGCCAATCACACTATTAAACGTTCAGTATAAAATTGCCTCATGATGTATAGCAGAAAGAATTAAGGTACACCTGGGGGGCCTAATTAGTGAAGAGCAAACTGGTTTCATTAAAGGTCGTTCTATTGGGGATAACATAAGGCTAGTGTATGATATACTGAACATAGCCGAGGCAAATAATCTTCCCGGTATGCTGTTTATAATTGACTTCGAAAAAGCCTTTGATACAATACCATGGGACTTTATTAACAAAGTCTTAGAGCTATTTAATTTTGGCCAAACTATTAAAAGATGGATTAATACTTTCTATAAAGACATGTCATCTTCTGTGCTTCAATGTGGGTTCCTCTTCTCGTTTTTCGAGGTAAAACGAGGCTGTCGTCAAGGTGATTCTCTTTCGCCATATCTGTTTGTGCTATGTGCTGAAATACTTTCTTTAATGATCAGAAATAATGACGGTATAAAAGGCATTACAATAGGTGATACGGAATACAAGATCAGTCTGTTTGCGGACGACACAACGCTCTTATTGGATGGATCAGAGGCTTCTCTTTCTCTTTCAGCGGGGTTATCAGTCTTCGGCGAGATGTCGGGTCTACATATCAATTACAAAAAGTCTCAGGTGGTGTGGTTTGGCAGTAAGAAGAAATGTAAAATGAAATTTTACACACAACATTCCTTTTGTTGGGGAAATGAAACCTTTACGCTGCTCGGGGTCACATTCTCAACCAACTTGAAAGAGATTTTACCGCTAAATCTTAGTGAAAAATTAAAAGAAATTAAAACATGCATTGGGCATTGGCAAAAACGATATCTCACGGTTCTAGGTAGAGTGACTGTCTTGAAAAGTATTATCATACCTAAGTTGAATAATCTATTTCTTACTTTACCAAATCCACCAGAGAGCTTCACGAAAGATATAAAATCTACCTTCTACAGATTTATTTGGGGTGGATCTGTCGATAAAATAGAAAGAACACAAATTGTACAGAAATACAATAAAGGGGGTGTAAAACTAACAGATAATGATGCATTCATAAAATCTAAAAAAATAAGTATTTTTCGGCGCTTAGTGTCTAGAAATAACAAGTTGAGACCTTTGGTCGATATTCAAGTACCCTGCTCAACCTCGCTAGAGGAATATGGCCCCGAAAAACTTCGTACCATATGTAAATCAGTGCACAACCCTTTTTGGAAAGATGTTTTTCAAGCCTGGTCATCTTATATGAATACTACAAATCCCAAAACATTGGAAGATACAATGTCGCAATGTATATGGTTTAATGATAAAATACGTATTGATTCGAAAACTATATTCTGTAAAACTTGGTATAGTAAAGGAGTGCGGATGATAACTGATCTACTGGACAATAATGGACAATGGATGGATATAATATCTTTTAAACAATTGTATAATCTAGAAGTCAATTTCTTGACATATCAAGGTGTCTTCAATGCAGTAAAGTTCTCCTTAGATAGAAGTTGCATACCCATAAAATGTCAAACACCGATGATCCCATTTCATATTAAAAATCTTGTGAGTTTCTCAAAGGGTTGTGAACCGTTCTATTCGCAGTTTGTAGAAGAAAAATATGCCACCCCTACAGCAGAAAACAAATGGAAAACAACGTTTGATTATGATATACAAACTTGGAGAAAAATATACAATCTTCCATTCAAAAGTACCACAGATACTCGTTTAAGATGGTTACAATACAAACGAATCCATAGGATTTTGACCACGAATACTTTCTTATTTAAGATAAATTATATTCCTTCTCCTCTATGTACATTTTGTAAAACAGAAGATGAAACAATAGAACACCTGTTTTTTTGTTGTCCATATACCAACAGGTTTTGGAAGGATTTCTTTGATTGATGCGCATCCGAAACAAAATACATACATACAGTACTTATTTTAGCTAAACTTTATAATATATCAAAATAGAACAATAGAAACTTTCTCAAACCTTATCGGGTTTAGGAGACTATTAAAGTCATATTACAAGCGTCTAGTCCGTCATTCATAATCCAGCCGTCGTCCATTAGAGAATATCCGCGTCCATAATCCAAAGACCTATTCCATTTTCCACATAACAGTATTAGCACCAAATTCAAAAAGACAATCATGGTATACATAAACATAGGCTTGTTTCCTGCAAGAGAGAAGCGGTCAACAGTTTTCAATGATGCCGGCAAGACATCATGATGTTAAAAAAATATCAAACCCGTATCGCTGATCAGTATTCTTAATCCATAATATTCGTTGTAAAGTCGTCATCTAAAGAATGATGTATCTCCGTCACGCTTTGATTGTGACTGTTCATATGAGTACCTTGAGGATCTTGAAGTACATGGGTTCATACGGCCCCTAGCCCCGGGTTAAGCGGAATTAGACACAAGTTACGAAATGTAGCGCCATAGATCTTGCACGCTACGTTCGTATTTTGCTATCAGCATGCGATATGTATCGCCAAATTTGAGAAACTTTGAGTGGAGGCGCTTGGTGGAATAGCCCTGTTTTATAAGTTTCTGCAAGGCAATCTTCTCTTCAAACTGCCAGTGGGATAAATTTACAAAACGATGGGAAAATCTTAAATGTCTAGTAGAATAAAATTATGTATATGTACAACACACCACCTAGACGTAGAACAATATAACCCAGTATCCCATTTATATATGTAGTAAATGAACAGAAATCTGACAGAAAAAAGTTTCAGATATGCTGTGGAGCATTGGTTTACTGTTATTTATTTTTGCTGCATGGCAACACATTTATGTTTTTGTGGTAGACACCTGGTGTGAGAATACATCGCCAAATTGTTGAGACTACTGTAATAGAATCACTGTTAATCCCAGGCGATTGTAGGATTGATTTGTGACGCACCAAGCCAAGTATAATCCATGTTTTTTGCTGTTTATTATTGTTCCTTTTGAACAAAAAAAAAAATTGGCGCAATATTCTTCAATTTATCAAACTGATGGGGCGAATGAATTTGTCCAGATTTAGATTCGACAGCTTGCAGTACGAATGTGTTGTCAAGATTCAGTTGATATCTTATTTGCTAAAACACACACACCTGTTATTGTTTGAATGTATATAACGATATGTGAATTCCTTCAGCAGTACAAATGTAAAGCTGAATCTCCATGAAAATCCGAAAGATAGTGAGTCCACTCCAACTGAAAGAAAATACCGGTACATTAAAAACTTCGTATTCCAACTGAAAAAAATACAGCAGGAAATTCACAAATAGAGCATATACTCAAGGCTTTAAACCCAAAGAATATCATTACAAGGAACTCCTATAAAGGATTCACCAAATTATTTAATGAGCTTCATTCAATACTTTTGTAGAAGCTGAGTATGTCATTACCCTCCCAATTCATTTCATGGGTTAGTCCACATCAGCAACTTACCAGGCATTTATAGCGAGGATGTTCTCTATCACAAAAATATGACACCTCTAACCAAAATTATATTATTACACAATATATTAAGTAGTTTGATTATTGAAAGACCTGAAATTAGTTTTGGTTTGAGGTGTCATATTTTTTTACAAGAGAAAATCTTCTCTGGAAATGTCTCAAAAAACAAAAAAAAAAGTCAGATAGCACATAATGACCAATCATCAATCCATTTATATGCCAGTGACCATTGCTGATATTTCAGCTTTATTACCGTCACTCACGAAATATCTTTTCCCGTGTAAACATCACCTACCCTTTGGAAGTAATTTATAATTTGTGACTATCTCGATCAGAATCTGGCCGAGATTTTTTTTACTACCTTCGCCCACTTTCTTCCTGTTAGAGAGGATCCAGACGATTTCGCAAACAGATTTCATTTTTATTATAGTTTGACAAAAGGTATTGTAGATGGTCAACATTCGAAATAACGGGTAAAATTATGGGGTCACCAGGCTTATTTTTGCATAATCTGGAATTCTGTATGGTTTACTTCCATGATTTAATCCTACTCTAATATATGGGACTAGAGACGAATTCCATGAAAAATGTCCTGAATTTCATGGAAAAGCGCATATTTGCTAAGAAGCTAAACTGTCATTTTCCTCGAAATGCCTCCAAAATTTTCTGAATCAATGCGAAATCCGAAAATCTAATAAAATTGGCTTTTCTTTAAGACAGTGATGTGCCAACATGGAAAAACATATGGTCATGAAGTAAAATTACCCTGATTTCGCGGTCAGTTTGCCAGCTTTCCTTCACTGGAGTCGCATCAAAATTCGGAAATCACATTATCCGATTCAAAAATCCTTTGCTAACTGCTCTCTTTAAAGTTTATGTTTTTTCCATTAAATTTCCTTTAAGTATCGCTATTTTGGTAGATGCACAGAAACATGCGCAGTAGCGGTAAAATTAGAATTGCTCGGAACGTCCTTAATATTCTAGATTTTTTCGAGCAATATTTGCGAACCATAACATCCAATCTTGGGTTCTCACTACACTCGATGATTTTTCTCCGGACATTTAGGTTTTCATCGTGTTGCGTATGGTCTTGAGATTTTCATCGGCATGTAAATGTATTGTTAATTGTGGAAGAATAGTTCAACTTTTGTTCTTGTGTCAAAAATGTTATCTCTCTCCCAGACACCAGGTTGAAATTTGATATTGAAAAGATACATTCAATTTCCCTGCAGGACAATTTTCAGGCTTTTGATTATGGTCCGAAAGCTCTCAGTGGTAATGGCGTTATATGCACTTTTTTAAGCTGGAAGCTTGTTTATATACCAATCCATAGCTCCCATGTTGCCATACTGCTATCGTAACGACTCTATAACGAATATTATGGATTAAGAATACTGATCAGCGATACGGATTTGATATTTTGGAACATCATGATGTCTTGCCGGCATCATTGAAAATTGTTGACCGCTTCTCTCTTGCAGGAAACAAGCCTATGTTTATGTATACTTTTGTCTTTTTGAATTTGGTGCTAATACTGTTATATGGAAATGGAATAGGTCTTTGGATTATGGACGCGGATATTCTCTAATGGACGACGGCTGGATTATGAATGACGGACTAGACGCTTGTAATCTTCCGTACACCTTTTCTGAACTGACCTGAACATGTTTTTATCATACATGATTTGTCCAGCCATGTGCGTGTGGAGAAAGGTATCCCTCGTATTCTCGTGTCCAGGCACGAAAGATATCTATCTCTATGGCATTGCGAGCAGATTGTTGCCAGAACCTTTCTAGCTGTGAACCAGAGTTTCCCTTTGATTTGCAAGTCGGATCATTATCTCATTATTAACTAACTGTTAGTCTCCGTTCATATTTGAAATACAAGCGTCAGGTCCTTCAATATTTGTCCATTGAAGAATTTCCGCGCCCATAATCTAAAGACATAATTCGTCTAACAGCATTAGCACAAAACCAAAGACCAATCATAGTATACGCAATTCTAGGCTAGTTTCCTTCAATGAGGCCTGAGAGATATCGTGATCTATATCGCTAATCAGTATTCTTACAGCCAGTTCATTTTCGTAAAAACGTCGTTACCGCAGTCACGATTTGATTGAGATTGTTCATGAGAACGCCATGAAAAAATTGAAGTTCATGGAGTGCAAACGACCCTAGACCCGGGTTAAACTGTCTAGTCACGTTTATTAGAATCGTCACATTTTTCACAGGATCTAACAATGCTAATAGATATGCATGTGTAACATGACAGTTCACGATGTGAAAATTGAAAATCTCTCTTGTCGTAAATTCAACTGGAGAGAAGTCCCGCTCAATTTTTATAAAGATACAGGTCTAAATATGATATTATATAAGGGCTATTTGTTGTTTTCTTTAAATCCAGTGGCAGTGACTATAAATATTCACGGTGTCATTAATATAGCGGTTGTCCACAACGAGAATATCGTCTATATACCGTGTTTTGAATGCGAAGAAAGGGGGCTTTGAAATGACCGACTTCTGATAGGTTTTGCATATAGTCGTGATCATAAGAGAACAGGTAGATGTTAGTCAAGAAGGTGCACATTAAGTACACATTAAAATAATTTTATACTGAAAATATATTGTGTTGTACAAAACTCTTTTTTGTATGAAGATAATTTTCGTTTCAAATCCAAAATCTGCAAAGTTATATTTTCGTGAAGTATATCCATACTGAAAAATCACAGAAATACTGAAAAGTATATGTATCTTTAGCAATTTGCTATGCAAAATTTGACCTGATTTCTAACTACATGTATTATTAATTAGTAAAAATGCACATCGGATACAGAGAGTTGTTAACAAGAGGACAGATGCAAAAATAGTGGGATGGTCCCTTCCAAAGATATGTGTCTGGTAAATGAAATCGTGAATTCCTCAAGGTAGTTTTAAAACATATTGTAGTTTTGTCCGTTGCAATTTTGTCCGGTTGTCATTTCGTTCGATTGTCATTTTGCTCGTTTGCTATTTTTTCGCGTTTCATTCTATTTGGTTGCCATTTTGTCTGTTCGCCTATTGTCCCATGCCATATTGTTTGTTGCCACTTTGTCCTCTATTCACAGAAGGGGGAATTGAAGAAAGAAATACAGGATGTCAGGAATGTCATGAATGATTTTCATACGGTTGGTAGTTGAAATGTATGCGTGTGACAAAGTTGGCAGCATGCATTTGCATTGTAATATTTTCTGCACTGCGTAGATGTATCGTCCCCGAGGCCCGCCACCTGTACAGACCTTTTGGTCTTTGATATATGTTGGCATTTGTGGGAAGTTGATGCTGGGTCGACATCGGGCCTTACAAACTAGTCTTTTGTGTTAACTGCCGTCATTTACATCTGACGACGATACAGCTCACCAATCTCCAATGTACGAGTTGTCACAGCGAAACAGCTCACCAATTACCAGTATACGAGTTGTCAGAGCATTTCCATCATAGCTCTCTAGATTTGTATCTAATACCGCTTATGCCGGTGCTAGGGGCTGTGTGGTCATATCATTCAAGTTGCCACATGAACAAGTACAATAAAAGCGTACCTGAGATACAACACATATCTCGAATCGTTAGATTCTTGGAACGTGCTTTAGAATAGGTTTACCAGAAGACTATTCTGTGAAGTCATATGACGCAGTCAGTATGTCGGCACCTCTTCCCACTTCCCTTATATGTGTTGTAATTGTAATAAAAAAAACGATACGGAAAACATGCTATATTATTTTGTCCTCAAATCGTGCACCAAACGACAATACGTATATACCGCAGTCTGTACGTTTTCACTATGTGATGTAAACGTACGATGTCGTATTCGCAGGTCGACTGGTGATCCTTGTTGCGCGACGTTGTCCTCGTGAAAAGCACATCGTCGCGAGTCGGTGTATTTTCATGCAAAGGTGGATTTACGTTATTAAGAGTAATCCTTGACTTCACAGTGTCAGATGTCTCTATTGCAGATTTCCCAATCTGTCTACAACTATAAGCATATGAGAATCCGCTATAGTGAATAATAATGTCCCATTTAGCCTGTTTCTTCAGAACAGATAAATAAGTTTCATTTGTTTTTACATTCTACGGACAATCCAATCTTTATAAATTAATATCCCATCAATGGTCTCCAATCTGTGATCAGTGGATTATGATGGACGATCATGAGATCAGGGAAGTCGACTTAACACTTACAAATCCGGGATCCTCTATGTACAAGGAGACGAATGCTATTGGATTTTTTCGTCTTCTGTTAACCAACGGAATGTGAAACGGCGATATTTCGAATCAAAATGATTCGAGCATTTTAGCCGTTGGTTCGCACTGGCCCACTTGAATAGACTGTACCACTGAAGTAAGGGCGGAGGGAACAGTTCAGCCGAGATGAACGCCCATGTACTGTCTGCCTCGCACTGAGGGACACGTCTAAACTAACCTTCCTACCTTGCATGATGAACATTATGTTGAGATAAAGTGTTATGCAACGGATATCAATTATACTTAACGCGTATTATCTCCATGAACAATTAGCATATTTAAATTAATAGCAAGCGTCGGATACAAATTCATTTATATACGTCGACGGCATTATCAGCTAATGATATTCTCAAGTGCGAAAAACAAATGTTGACCTCCAGTTATGTTTCATTCAAGCAGAAAATTTTATCACTACGTCAGACATTGTCAAAATGGTCATACATTTGATTTACATAGTAAATACTATCAAACAACCGAATACTACAAACATGTTAAACAGATGGAAATTTTCACGTTTGAGTATCCATGGTAGAAATACGAAACAGCCCATACATGACACCATAGCTCATTAGTTCCAATATGGATGTGAAAGAAGTTGCTCCTTTGGGTGTTTTCGGAAAATGACTGATATCTTGGATTATCTTGGTCCGTCTTCATAAGTCAGCCGTAATAATTAAAGAATATCCGTGTCCATAATCCAAAGATATATTCCATATAACAGTATTAGCACCATATTCGAAAAGACAATTATAGTATACATAAACATAGGCTAGGTTCCTGGAAGAGAGAAGCGGTCAACAGTTTTCAGTGATGCCGGCAAGACATCACGATGTTCCAAACATATCAAATCCGTATCGCTGATCATTATCCTTAATCCATATGATATTCGTTGTAATTTCGTCATCTATAGAATATGTATCTCTGTCACGCTTGCTAGTGACTGTTCATATGAGCACCATAAGGATCTTGAAGTACATGGGTTCATACGGCCCCTAGCTCCGGATTAAGCGGAATTAGACGTTACGAAACGTAGCGCCATAGATCTTGCAAGCTACACTCGTATTTTGCTATCAGCATGTTTCGCCAAATTTGAGAAACTTTGAGTGGAGGCGCTTAGTCGTATAGCCCTGTTATATATGTTTCTGCAACAATATTTTGTGACATGGATTAAAATCGTCTCATTTTACACAGGATCTAGCAAATGCTACTAGACGAAATATGTATACACCTTATGCAGGTCCCACTGGAATATTACTGTCCATAAAGGATAGTTTACGATGTCGAAATTGTAATCATCTCTTTTGTCATAAAGTCGACGAGAGAGAAGGCCCGCTTCATTTCTATACAGATATACGTCTAAATATGATGTGCCGGTAGGGATATCTGTAGTTTCCTTCAAATCCAGTGAAGGTGTTTATATATCTTTCACAGCGTCATTTATATAGCGATTATCCACAGTGAGAAGATCGTCTATATAGCGTTTGGTGAATGAGAAGGAACGGGTTTTGAATTGACCGGTTTTTGAAAGCGCCTGCATATAGTCATATTCATTAGAGAACAGATATAGGTCAGCCAACAGGGGTGCACAATTAGTACCCATTAGAATACCTATATGCTGTAGATAAATTGTGTTGCCGAATTTTACATAGATAAATTCAAGCAACTCTATAAACAAAGAAACATCCCATGAATGATATCTCTTGTATGTAGTAGAGCTAAAGAATGCTTTTTGGGTTCCCACATTATTATATTTACGAACAGTTTTCTTGAACACAGATATTATTAATGAACTTAATGGACAATAAGGCCCTGATGAGAGATTGTAGTATAGAGGGTCGAGCAATCCCATGTGGATACATATCTGTGCGGTATGTGACCTTTAGCTTCAAGTTCTTCCGTAACACATTTTGAAATTTTTTCAATATCCACAATATTCATTTTTAGAAATAGTGGCGCAATACCTTTCCCAAGATGCTTTACCTCCTGAAGGGCCTTCGTCAACAGGGTAGAAAGAATCTTGGCGGTGTAGCTTCTAGAATCAGCTATGATTCTAAATTTGTATCCTGATTTATGCATTTTGGAAGTCCAGTATACTTCTGGTATGTCGTTATGATTGGTTGGAAGACAAATACATCTTTCTCGGAGAAACGTTTTGTGATTGTTATATTACAAGCGTCTAGTCCGTCATTCATAATCCAGCCGTCGTCCATTAGAGAATATCCGCGTCCATAATCCAAAGACCTATTCCATTTTCCACATAACAGTATTAGCACCAAATTCAAAAAGACAATCATAGTATACATAAACATAGGCTTGTTTCCTGCAAGAGAGAAGCGGTCAACAGTTTTCAATGATGCCGGCAAGACATCATGATGTTCCAAAAATATCAAATCCGTATCGCTGATCAGTATTCTTAATCCATAATATTCGTTGTAAAGTCGTCATCTAAAGAATGATGTATCTCAGTCACGCTTTGATTGTGACTGTTCATATGAGTACCATGAGGATCTTGAAGTACATGGGTTCATACGGCCCCTAGCCCCGGGTTAAGCGGAATTAGACACAAGTTACGAAACGTAGCGCCATAGATCTTGCACGCTACGTTCGTATTTTGCTATCAGCATGCGATATGTATCGCCAAATTTGAGAAACTTTGAGTGGAGGCGCTTGGTGGAATAGCCCTGTTTTATAAGTTTCTGCAGCAATGTTTTGTGACGTTGATTAAAATCATCACATTTAACACAGGATCTAGCAAATGCTACTAAGCGAGATATGTATACGCCATATGCAGGTCCCACTGGAATATTACTATCCAGAAAGGGATAGTTTACGATGTCGAAATTGTAATCATCTCTTTTGTCATAAAGTCGACGAGAGAGAAAGCCCGCTTCATTTTTATAGAGATAGAGATCTAAATAATATGTGCCTGTAGGGCTATCTGTAGTTTCCTTCAAATCCAGTGAAGGTGGATATATATCCTTCACTGCGTCATTTATATAGCGATTATCCACAGCGAGAAGATCGTCTATATAGCGTTTGGTGAATTCTTCCAGAATAATTGCAGGTTGGGAGTAAGTAGACGTACTTGATGATGATATGTTTACACTTAATTCTTTAACCAGCACCTGGTAATAGTAATATTTACAGATGAATATTATATTATTTGGAGCTTTTGTCTGCTGAGACTATGACGAATTTAAGATGAAGATTTGCTAGAACTTCTTGCGAATTGCGGTTGCTCAGTACTTGTTTTGCTTGGGGAAGGGTGCTTCTGTCAATATGGCGGATTGTTTCAACGACCTTGCTCTTGATAAATTCCAGCCAATCAGTGAGCACTGTAGGTTCAACTTTTTCTCGCTTAGACCAATCAATAACTTACTGTGCCAATGCAGACAGGACTCTCTTCTGGTCGGCATTCAGATTTATTCTTTGTGGCTGTCTATATGTAGGTTCCTTCATCAGGAGTAATCTTAGGTCCTTATCACTCACTATATCAAGGTTATCATTCATAATATGTTCGCATGGTGTATAGATAAAGTTCGACAATTCACAATCAAATCTTTAGCCTCCCGAAATGCATAAGTTGCAGTCAAAATTCTTGACAACATTAGAGTAATTGAATATTTTGGTGGTTATAGATTTAGTATACTTATATGAAATGGAAGTTGGTTCGGTGAACTTAAAATAGTTTGGTACAGCGTTGCGCACCTCTGGATCATTCAGGAGTCGAGGTAAATTAATAATGTCCAGTCCTTTATCTAAGTAGTTGAGTTTCAAGAAAAGTCGATCTTGGGATGTTTCGATTATGTTCACTGGGCGATACAACCGAAAATACGCTATATCTTGACACACTCTAGCGATTTTGGGTGGTATTATATTTCCTGAGTACGCAGATTTTTGTATGACTCTGGCTATAAGATTTAAAGCTCGCAGAGGTAACGCATACAGAATTGTACGTAAGCTGTGTATACTGTTGGGTGTGTTACTTAAACCCACTAAGTAATTTAAAGTGATATGATCGTGAATCATCGCACTGTTAAACTTTCTCCAACCATGGCTGCGATGTCTCCGTTGATGGGGTTTAAATAACTGGGTAATATTGGATATATTTCAACGGAAACACTGACCCAAGTTCTAGCACCCAGAATAGTTCCCGCTGGCGGATTTTTCTCTCAAATCCAAAGGAGAAATCCTTGGTCTATGATCTGAATACTAAAGTTATCCCAGTCATATTTCTTATGCCAGCTAGTACTGTTATATGGAATATGGAATAGGTCTTTGGATTATGGACGCGGATATTCTTTAATGGACGACAGCTGAATTATGAATGACGGACAAGATGCTTGTAACTTGTAACCAATTCGAAGTGTGTATGAAATAAGAGTAATAAACAGACCAGATGGTTTCATACAAGAGAGTAGCGATCATCACTTTTCAATGATGTCAGCAAGACAGGCTGACATTCTATAGATAAAATCCTAATTCCTGACCATTTATTCTTTATCCACACGAATTCCATGTCGTTTCTCAGTGATGCTTTGATTGCGTCTGTTAGTTAGTTCAGCATGGAGATGTAAAAGATATGATATTTAAATGGACCCTAGCCCCGGGTTAAGCGGGAGTAGGTAGTAGGTTACGAAACGTAGCGCCAGAGATATTGCACACTACGATCGTTTTTTTGTTTTTGCCGTCAGTGTACGATATTTATCAAAGAATTTCAAAAAGTTTGAACGGATTGAACGCAACATTAATAGTGTGGTGGAACACGATGCCGGCGTACTGTCAAGAAGTAATGCGACCCAATAGACAAATATACTGATTGCATATTTCTACAAATATCACCATGTTCACAATTGGAGCGATATGCAAGAGGGGGGGGGGGGGGAAATTTATGACGTCTGGCGACTAAACAGCAACCATATGACTCTACAGGAAAGCATCCCTCGGCACCTAAAATTTAGAACCTAGAATACGGTGGATTCTCGCACATAGCCTTAGTATCCCAGCCGCGCTTTTATTGCAGCTGTTCATGTGGAGAGTATGAAGTATCCACATGGCCCCTAGCACCGGCTTAAGCGGAATTAGATACGCTAGCCCAGGAGCTGTGATGACAGATCAGCTCAAACATCTCATCTCAGGGTGCATTCCACACCTAAATGATGTGAGGCTAAAAGCAGGCATGGGTTCGGGTCTTCGGCCATAAATAGATGTAAAATCTTTAACAAAAACTCTGTAAAAGTATGTATTTTCTAAATGGGCACACTCATGTTATTATTTCAGAAAACAATTCAGCTATTGAAATTGAAAATGAAAGACGTGCAAACCTCCTTAAACCTTCTTCAACTTTTCCGAAAAACTCATAGTATGCATAAAATCGAACATTTCTGACTAAGATCAATGAAGTTTACGATCGTGCTCCATATAAAGTCATTTCAAGGCCCAAATAAGCGTTTTTAACGAGTGTAGAGTAGGAGAACATGTACTATTTGACCTAATGGTGTATTATATCCGCGCAATGGAGCCTACATTAAGGGTACATTCTGCACCTAAATGATGTGCGGCTAAAAGCAGGCATGGGTTCGGGTCTCCGACCATAAATAGATGTAAAATCTTTAACAAAAACCATATAAAAGTATATATTTTCCAAATGGGCACACTCATGCCATTATTTCAGGACACAGTTCAGCTATTGAAATTGAAAATGAAAGACGTGCAGTCCTCCTTAAACCTTCTTCAACTTTTCTGAAAAACTCCATAAAATGTATGAAAATGTGCCAAATTCAACCCACAACCTAGAGAAAACTTACGATTGTCTTTTTATGCATGTTCAAGTGTTTCCCGTCCACCGGACAATTTAAAAGGGTGACAAAAACAGGGGGTCGACATACTCGTTTTTTTGTAAAATTTTATCGCCATAAAGGAATGAACATTTTCGCTCCCCGAAAAAGTGCGGATTTTGGCCTGCCAGATATTCATTTCCGGACACGACCAACTCTGTAGTGGCGCGTAGGTGCGATCAACAAATAATTGTTATATCCTGGTTTGGAGAAATGGTTACCTCCAGCAGGGTGATACTATAGATTTCAGTTAGTAGAAAGGCAGGAAGAATTACCATGCTGTCAAAAATGGGCGACCTTCCTTATTATGAAATTAAGGAGTGTAATAGTGTATTGCGCCTAATCGTGTCAGCGCCAAATCGTGTAAACAAATTGCGCCTAATAACGTGTTGCGCCTAATCGTGTAGACAATTTGCGCTTAATGGTGGAACTGTGCCTAATCGTGTACGAAATTTGCGCTTAATGGTGGACATGCGCCTAAACGTGTACGGAGGCTACGTTTAATCATGCAACTGCTCCTAATCATATGAGCCATCTTGCACCTAATTCCTCTGTGCGCCTAATCGTGTAGAAAAATTGCTCCTAACTGTGGAAATGCGCCTATTTTTGAAGGAGATTTGCTCCTAATTGTGGAAAGGCGCCTTTTCGTGTTAGAAACATGCGTCTAATCGTGGAAACGCGCTTATTCGTGGAAATCATTTTGCGCCTTATTATGCGTTACGCATGGTCGTGTAGAAAATTTGCGTCTAACTGTGGAAATGCTCCTAATCGTGTATAGAGGCTGCGCCTAAACGTGCACAACGTGAAGACATATAGCCCTTAAATGTGTTCAATGCGCCTAATCGTGTAATGATCGTGACCTAATATAGAGCAGTAATACGGATTTGAAGATTGGAACATCATGATGGGCGGCTAGAACATAACTCCAAGTCAGACAGTTATTTGTTCAATCGCTGTGCCCACCCCGAATTCCAGTTTTTCGACTGTGTATTTGTGAAAAGCTACTAAACCTCAAGAACAGTTCACGGATATCGGATATAATCTGTTCTAAAACTAGGCTCTGAATCATCATTTCATTTTTGGAGCTAATGCTGCCAAAGGACGTAGAAGCGTTGAGATGACCATGATGAAATGTTTCCGAAATCGGCCAATTTCAACCCATACAAAGTCATGAAAATGTAGATATGAGGAAGCGGATCTTCCCCTTGTCTGTGTATAAGTGAAAGCGTTGAAACGAGATGTCCGCCACTGTTTTTGCGATCCTTAGAGATAGTTCTCGCGACAGTTGGGGTAAGGTATTTGATATGCTCAACTAGGACTTTTCCAATTTTTTCCACCGACCGCCGAAAATCCTGCACTTCAATTTCGAAAATTTGAGTTCACTAATCAAAAGTCGAAACAGTCAACATTGCAAATGGTGACCCGCAACATTAGAGCCTGTATAATGAGCTGTCATATCTGGCAGCACCATCTGTATGTTAAAGGGAGACAACTCAAGTAGTAGGAAAATGTTAAATCGCTTGGAGTTTTGGGGCGCTTGGGTGCGTTCCGCCTGCGCAGTCGCGACATTCGGTCACGTGACTTCCGGAAGAACACTGCCGCCAAATTTTCTTTCGAGAAGAGACACAGGGGTCACGAGGGCAGTGACGTCATACGGTGACGCCATGAGTGTGTGTGTACGTGACTGCACGTGAGAATGTACGAGTTGTCACAGCGAAACAGCTCACCAATTGCCAGTATACGAGTTGTCAGAGCATTTCCATCATAGCTCTCTAGATTTGTATCTAATACCGCTTATGCCGGTGCTAGGGGCCGTGTGGTCATATCATCCAAGTTGCCACATGAACAGGTACAATAAAAGCGTACCTGAGATACAACACATATCACGAATCGTTAGATTCCTGGTATGTGCTTTAGGATAGGTTAAACAGAAGACTATTCTGTGAAGTCATGTGACGCAGTCAGTATGTCGGCACCTCTTCCCACTTCCCATATATGTGTTGTAATTAGATACGATAGCTCGGGAGCTGTGATGACAGATCAGCTTAAACAGCTCATGTTAATGGATGAGCATCGTGGACGTCTGATGGAGTAAACGGCTCAACATGGGGTAACCTGGTAAATGCAAGAATACACAGAGAACCTAACCTGTAATGCCCGATGTCGTACGGCTTAAATTTCGCACCATAACAATAAACCTACATATATTTGTCGAGTGACATGTACAGAGGGCGAGCCTCGGAGACTAACAGTCCACCAGCAGATTCCTGCCATATACAGGGAAAAATTGACGACGTCTGGCGACTAAAAAGCAACCATATGACTCTACAGGAAAGCATCCCTCGGCATCTAAAATTCATAATCATAAGTGATCTTGAATGTCATGACCACACGGCCCCTAGTACCAGCTTGAGCGGTATTAGATACATATATTTCAGAGCGAGTATGTAATAGCCCAATCAAGTCCTCTGATGCAAAACGGTGAACTATGTGAGATAGATAGAAAAATGTAGATAAACAAGCGCTGGATGAGCGCAAAGACCTCCGTCGAGGCAACATGGTCCATGGGGGAATACATCACTGAATAACATAGGGCCGGATGCCAAGCTCAATTTTGCATTTGTTGGACGTTAACTTCACCAATGGTAATTAACCTGAGGTTGAGGGTTCCCCACTAGCCTGTCCAGCTAGGGATGTGGAAGTCACATTCCCCGCAAATAATTTTTGTTGGATTTCCCGTGCTTGAAATATTGGGGTATGGAATAGAGCATATTCATGGAAAACCTGGAATACTGCTTGAGACATTAGGCCCCTTCCCACCCACACCTCCCGCTGAGAGGACGCCCCCCACCCAAATCAACACGTTAGCGGCAGAAATGAGACCCTGTGTGCCTAGTTTTACCAACTTGCTTGTGATTTTGTGCTATAGGCCCTGCACATCAACACGTCATATTTTGTATGTGTATAGTATAGCATCCTCATTGGCAGAATCCTCTACAAAACACATCTGATTTGACCGACACTCCGTTCTGATCTGTCTCAGCATTGTGTGATGATGATTCAATGAGCTCGGAATAATTTTGTATACTGGTGTTACAGGTCACCTTCACCATAATGTATCAATTACCATGGACTTGTACATGTATCACATTCATATTGAATGGTGATGGCTGATGAGAATATTGCCCATATGGAACAAATGGCTGGATTCCAGCGAATAAAAAGTTCATGTTAATCATAAACAACATACAATTAATAATATCATCAACTAATTATGTATATCCTTGTCGACATTAATATAATACAGAAAATATTATGACTGAATCATGGTAACAGATATTCAAGGGTATATATGTCTACACTAAACTGAAGGAGACCCATGATGCATATTATATTATGTTGTAAAACTTCACTTGCTAATCTCGATTATATTGCTTATTGTGAAAATAAATGAAGTTATGAAAATAAATTTAGTATGATTGCCCATTACCCTCAAATTAGAAATATCTTCAGCAGCTAAAGTTAAGCCAATCATAACAATATATAACACCATGGTATTGTTGTAATATCACTCAGGTATTGATCTTTGGTTAAGAATGTAATGAGATACATATACCTGTTCTTTGTGTTATTCTGTATGCAGTTCATTCTGTATGTATTTTATACATGTACACATACCAGAAGTGGAATTGAAATTTGAATAAAATAATCAAAATATGTTCGGGTTTTGCCTCTACTCAGGACATGATGTCTTTGTTTCTAGCAGCCAAATCATTTCAGACACATTCAAGTCCTCTCTTGGTCAAGGGAGATAATTTTGTAAAAAAAAACAAGTATAGATCCACACTGGTGCAGACCAGAAGTTTTATGACCTTTGATGATATTTGTGGAGCATGCTGCAGGACTTCATGAATCGGATATTATCCACACTATCCCATTCTACATGATATTTTTGGCATAGCACCGATAAACTAGATCCCTTCATTTATGTTGTCTAGATCCAGGAGCTATTGGGAGCTGCAGGTTTTGTAAAAGTTAGATCCAATTATTCTGAGAGAAAGAATGAAGTCCGGCATGGTTGTTTTAGGTTAGAACTGGGCATCCTTGAAAATGTCTGACCGATTGACACATGTATCACTCTGCCGGTGGTCATTACATGCGTAATGTTTATTTCCTGAGGAATCAGCTGATATCCAATGTGTGTGGGGGGGGGGGGGGTTGTGGCCAATCACTGGCTCTGATTTTCACCACCTCTGTCATTCCACACCTTTCTGACACAGCTGAACCAATCAATAGTCTGTTTTGGTTTTTCCATTTCATCCAGTACATCCATTGTGTAACAGTCCTGTTGCATCTGATATCAGAAGTGCTGAATCCATGAACTGCAAGTTGGAATCAATTGTATTTAATATCAAAACTCACTTCATTGAAAATATTTATGGCCTTCATTATATTTCATTCTTTCGTCATACGTACGTGTACTTAATAGAACTGGAACCTGACCATGTTACAAGAATTTGCAAAATGAAATGAGAACTGAGTACTATGAGAACTTAATCCAATCTATGAGTGATCAATAATATGAACTCTGAAGAACGATGATGGATCTTGACCACTGGTTGGATTGGAGTTCATGTTAGTGGCATGAGCATGATAATAATCCAGTATATCATAATCTAGAACAGGATTGTTTATATCAGTAACTTCTCTATGGAGCAATATTTTGACAAACGAACATTAGATCACAAAAGAGAATATGTATACTGTGTTTGAGGAATATATCTAATGGAAGGCGCAATTTGAATGAATGGTCTGTGTTGCCAGTGTGTCTGATGTCCCCCTTGCAAAGACAAGAACATTTTCTATGTAATTTATTATTTATTGATTTTCTTTTTGTCTAATTATCTTCTGTTCAAGTCATTTGGCTTCGGTAAAACCTGAAATGTATATCATGATCTCCTTATTTCATCTAGTGATAGTGTCTGTTTGGTTCCAGATCACGGGGCTTAACAAAGCAGGTGAAATGTGATCGTATGGCAAATAAATGCCCAGTGGTATGTCCAGGGCTTAAAACTAAAAAAAAAAAATAGAAAAAAAAATTGGGAAAGGTTCCATCCATGCTATCAGTCAAAAATCTCAATAATGTAGGCCTACATGTGGAATGTAGACACTCCTTTGTTTCAGCTACAATTCAGAATTAGTTTTCAGAATATTATCAGGTTTTAACAAGCAAATTATTCTTCAAATTATTCTTCACCAACAAGTGTCACAGCACACAATGTGGATGTCACTAAACTGTTAGGATAAATGAAAAGTATATGTATATTATTTATCAGCTTTATTAAATAGTTTAGACTCACGCAGGTAGATCAATTTGATGCTTCTGCAAAATCAAACCATTATTCAACTGCCAAATGCCAAGGTAAATAGCCCCCCCCCCCTCGGAAATATAATTTATCACAGAGTATGCAGATGATAACACCATACTGAGAAGTGGCCCTAACTTAGATATCCTGGTAGCTGAGGTAAACAGGGAGATAGACACGGTAGGCAAAACTTGGTGTAGTGACTGGAACATGGTCATGTCAGCGAACAAAACCTGCGGTTTATTGTTCGCTCCACCGAACCTGGTAAGGAAAGAAGTCACCTTAGTCCTGAAAGGGGAAAAAATTAACATGGTACGCTCTAAAAAACTTCTTGGTGTTATATTGGATGACCAACTCAAATTCACTGAGCATTCCAATGCCAGGCAGTCAGCAGCTTTTGGTGCCCTTAGATCCTTATCTGACTTTGCTCGAGCTAAATCTAGATGTTCAACTCCCAACTTCGTTAATTTGTACAAAACATTGGTCTTGCCCCGTTTAGAGTATGGCATTGCTGTGGTGGCAGCTTCAGGTAAGGAAGCATGTGGGGACTTTGAGAAGGTGCACAGGCTAACTCTTCTAAAAGCGACTGGATGTCTCAATTTCACATCCACAGAAACACTGGAAGTCCTAATTGCACACCAGTCGACATTCACCTCAGGCTGAGACAAGCAGAAGAAATGACGAGAATTCTCGCACGTAGCGGCACTGACCCCATAGTGCAAGAACTGCAGTCGCACATTGACAGGGCCCAGAGGGAAAGATATCCATCTCTCTTCTCTGCTTTGCTGTGCAGGTTGAGAGAGTTTGGTGTGGGGAAAAACTATCAGTATAGGGATAACGGGTTAGAGTTATTCAGGGAGTGCTCAGTCAGTGAGGAGTTCAGCAACAGCAAAGTAGACCAGGAGCACATTGTTAGACAGAAATTAAAACTGTTGGAGAATGATGGGGTAGCAATAGGCAACCCAGGCCCAGTAGGGGCATCAGCCATTGTATTCCTCAAGGGTCTCAAATCTGCTCCCATATGTCTCAAGAAAGCCGTTGCCAAGGTGGGCAATAATTATGTTGGGGAGGTGGTAGGTATCCGACTAGGTCTAGAATATGTAGCAGGCACTACCGTGGAGGCAGATGTAAACATCTTCACAGACTGCCAGTCTGCTATTGTGCCTAGCTTTTCTTCAGACCTTCCAGGCAACAGAGCAGAGGATATTAGTGCTATTAGAGCATCAGCTAGAACCATTTTGAGACGCGGAGCAAGAGTCCGATGCCACTGGTGTCCAGGTCACCGTGGTATAAGAGGCAACGAAATTGCTGATGAGTATGCTAAAACTGCAGCAGTAGAGGCTCAGTCTATGCAATCAGAATTCGCAAATGATAAATCCTCAGTGTTTCGACACATGAGGAAGAAGGCGGTAGTTAAATGGCAACGACGGTTGGAAAACTCCACAAAGGTAAACTGTGTACAGGCTGTGATCAAGAAGACAAACACCAGAAAGTTTTTCCATAAACACAGAGGAAGAGAACAAAGCTGCCTGAACCAGATCCTCAGTGGTCATACCAAACTGAAACATCATCAGGTGAAGCTGAACACCAACTTAGCGTCAGCAGACTGCAGTGTCTGCAATGTGCCTGAGACAGTACATCATTATGTCTTCCAGTGCTCGAGATTTGAGGAAGAACGCGATTCTCTGATGGACAAAGTGAATCAGACTCTGTGTCTTTCCAACAGGGAGAAAGGATCTATTGTGGGGGAGATCAACCTACAGGTGCTAAGTGGGCACAGTGAGGTCCTCTCAAGGGAGCACAATTCTAAGATAGTGAGAGCATTCTGTGACTATCTGGGAAAGACCTACCCTCCCTAGAACATGTATTTAAATTAGTCGCATCAGCTGTGCCACCGAACAAGGATTGTAAATAACATTACCATGTTTCTCCAGTTTATAATGTACATATTATTTCTATCTACCTTACCACTATACATGTATGTCTTTTTTCTTTTTCTTCCCCCCCCAACTCTGCATCAATGAGTCGGAGAACGCGTACTGATCGATCGAACACCGCCCGCCGCCTACTTTCTCAAGCATAAGAGAACAAACACCATTTTGGGAATATAGCACCGTGTGATTTTTTCTTGTAGCACCAGTAGAAAATACCCATCGAGTTAAGAGTGGATTTACAGATAAACAACAACAACAACAGCAATTTATCAGCAAAATTTAGAATAACTGTTTTTACACAACCAGGCTGGTGGATATCAAAAAAGTATCAGCAAAACCAGGGCATCGTCGATTGTGCTGTTGTCTTCCAGTCAGTCAGTCAGTTTGATATGCAACAACAACAACTTGGGCTATTTGGTTGGCGTCGACATAAGTCATCAGCCGACAAATACTTTACGATATATAGAAATGACGGGTGGTGTACTATGAATTATTGAGTTGTAATGACATCAAATGGCGAGAATAAACTTACCGGAAAAACGGTAAAACATCGCATTGTCCATCTGGAGGGCCGCCATGTTAAATCTCCCGGTGGATGGGAGGTGGAACCCGACTGCAGAAGCAAGGCCCATTGAAATGCATTGTAATGGGGAACCCCATTATTTCAATTGTGTCCAAGAAAAGTGCGTCAAAATTTCGTCGGGAACCATGACAATCCCTATTGGAAATCCTGTGAGTCGTAGGTTCCCCATATGACAATTATTTGGCGGGAGATTTCACGTTGCGCTCCTAGACCTCCGTCTGATCGACGGAGGTAAAAACACTTAATACGTGCGTAACCTTGGACGCTTCTTTCAGAAGAAGTGACCGCTTAATAATGCCAGATTTAAATCCGCTGGGCAGGCATGGAAATTTGTCGAATACACTTACCATTTATACATCTGGGACTGCGAAATTTATCTTGGATGTTCGAGTGTTCAGGTGCCCATTTTCCAGCTGATTTTTTCCCATGCATGAATAGTAGGATGTCACCAGGATAATATTATACACCACCCGATTGAAATCGTGTATCGTATGAAATATCTCACACACATTGGATATTACTTTCTGCTGATAAGCTTTCCACCCAAGGTAGTTGTCAATGCTAAAGAAGGATGACCTTCTGGCGGATGATACCTTTTTAGCTGTTTTCTTTGGCAGCGTTGGTATGTTAAAGCTGTGGTGGTTATTTGGTGTGATCTTATCGGGGGCTGTTTTCACGATATGCCATATAATAAACATTCATACCGTATATCTGCGAACACCATGTTTGGTATGTAATGATACAAGAGGTAAGTTGAACATAACGCTAATAAACCAGAGAGAAGGAAACAAGAAAATGTTACATATCTCAAAGTTTCAAGCCTTAAACCGCCAAAATAATATAGTATGACGTTTTGCGTTTTTCATATGCATTTAATTAAGCATTTCTCCAAATATATATATATATATATATATATATATAAAAAAACAATCAATATCTTTTCAGAACCCTTAGGTTGGTCTGTGGTATCCTGGCATTTAAATTCTTTTTTTTTTAATAATCACATCATGCACGCTCTGTTCAGTAATTTTAAAACCCCAAGAAGTATTCTTTAACGAATTCTCGACTCGACGTTTTGAAGAATGTACGCGTGTACAGTATTATGTGCCAATAGCTGCTACAAATATAACAAGATTTGCCTGTTCTCAGAAGAATGGAATAAACTTATCTTTTCTCGAATACCCTAATAAATTAACCAGTAATAATTCTGAACTATACAAACATCCTTATCATTATGGATCCGAGTTCTTTTCGGGCGATGTATATTAATACGGACAGGAATATGTTTTTCCATTCGCTCCACACCTGAAAGGAACGTTGGATACTATGCCAACAATTCCTATACCAGATATTTTAATGACCTGTAATTGACAATATTTGTGGGTTCTGCTTGAGCGATTAATTAATTGAGGAGGTTTATTTTTTTAGGATTTCTAATGTTCATTCAATCGCAATAAAGAATTTGTTCGTCATTATGCTCCTCTTGTCCATTACCACGATTCTAAATCGAGCGTGGTTTTTCAACAGAAGCCGTTGTCTTTTGTTGTCGAATGTTTAGTCCCATCCAAGTCATGTTATTTCCCACTGCATTCGTCCATAGAGTTGGCCAGACATTGAAACACTTAAATCAGGCAGCACGGCATGTAGTGCGACGTCAAATTTACCTCAGTTGCCTTTTCAATGACTGAGTGTATGCCGGTATGATTGTTGTGTGTCGAGCCGCAATAAGATAGCACAAAGGCAAATTTACTCGAAGTTTAGTGTTGTTAATTGTTGCATGTTATAGCATTCTGTTGTCTGTTGAAATAAATTGTGGAACGGGAACGGGGCAATGCTGGACAAAATCTTAGCTGCCTTGAAATGAACATTCGACGATGTGTCTAAAAGTCAACGGCTATCGTTGAAAGCACACGCTCAACTACAAACCGTAATGTTGCGAATGTTTTATGTTACAAGCGGTACCATAGACCAATGAATCGGTTGTTCGTCTTTCCAAACCAAACTCACCAGTCACATAATAATCTTCCGTCGTTTACTAACCAATTAGTATAGCTACCTCAATAGATCATGGAAAATGGCAAAAACATAATCCTTTACAGTTTAAAACAATTACAACGTTATTGGTTTTTTTATCCCGAGTATGAAAACAATTTATCACTACATATTATTTTCCGGCTTATCGAAATCCCTATACTATGAAATTGAATTGTATTTACTAAATATCATGGAATGAGTACAACTTTCCAATATTACCTCTCCTTTCAATTGATAAAATATATTATATATGCCCTTAGTATATTTATTATGGAATGGGCTATCGTCCTCATTACATGGTCAATATACAAGAAATCTCCTCTATTTTGCACATTTTCAAGGCAAGGATGAGCCGAGATTCAATGCATGTAACCAGACGCTGAATTTAATTGATTTTAAAAACAAAAGCAGTTAACGTGATTCTATTCAATTATAAAAATTCGTGTGACAAATTGCAATTTTTCACACGGCGAGGAGCCCAGACAAGGAAATGGAATCTATAATACAACGCTTTTCTGTTCGGATCGCTATATATATAACACTACACCAACTGTAGTCTCAATACGATAAAGACGGTCTGTCCCCACATTTTGTGTAACTTGCAGACTCACACGCTCATAAAGGGAAGCATTTAACTGCATGGTTGTTATGTTTTACTATCCACAATCTCGTGAAGCAAAGGTTTTCCAAGGTTAGCTATCAGTGCGACCGTTCCGCTATGAGCATTTCACCAAGAAGTCCACTGTAATGGACAAGAGCAGAATACTGTCGAACAAATTCTTTATTGCGATGGAATGAACATTCGAAATCCTTTGTCATTCTAAAGGTAATATGCTGATGTTGAAAGTTTTGTAAGAACCGTAATATGATGTTTATAAAATTACAGTCGGATTCTAAGGCTTTGTTGATGGTAAAATCTGTTACTTTCTCGGTATGTTAAATGTACATGTAAGCACTTTAAGTATACTCACGCACGAGAACCAATACAAGGAATTGAAGCAGAATCGTTCTGTTTACAATGTTCAGCTGATTATCTGTATTTTAACCCTCAATCCCATTTTCGTGCAGTCTCTAATTAACTGTTTTAATTCACTCTTCGAAGTTACTCTTCTTGACCACCATGCACAACACGTATTGTGATATATGCTCTCTCTTCAGGGGCTTGCGTTGCATGATATGTGCTATTCCCCGTAGTCTTTGCCCGCTCTATGGACGCGATGCAAAGTTTGTAACATACATTTTGTGCTAGTTGAGAAGGTTAATGGTGTTGTGTTCGTTTTAATGGTTGCCAAAAGGCAAACAAATATAAAAAAAATATGCATTCCGATTGTTTGAAATGACAACAGAGAGGATTTGGTGAGAATTTCGACCAATGCAGGCAGCACCACTATCGAGGTAAACGATATTAACGATTGTATATCTAATACCTGGAGATAAAATTATCGTTCTACTGAACATTATTCATTCGCTGATAGCGCTGTGATATCTTCCCCTGAACTCCTGCTGGTGGGTTTGTTTATGACGTTCGAAGAGGAAGGTCATCAACACTATCACACATGCCCTCATAATACAGCGCCACATCGATTGCGCGCCGCACTCATCAATACTTTTCTGGGCTTTGTCAGACGAAACATGACTATGGATGAGGATGTTAATGCCTCCACCTTTTCAATGCCCTCGATGTTATGTTACACAGGCCGAACCCAATAACTACAGTAGGTATCGCCAGATGGCACCTTCAAAGCCCGTGGCTACATAAGATACAATTATGCCTCGTCCATTCGTGTTAATATTTCGATCAGGGTTTTTACTGATGTAGGACCTGTGGCA
Organism: Hanleya hanleyi; assembly: GCA_036873755.1. Taxonomy (NCBI): domain Eukaryota; kingdom Metazoa; phylum Mollusca; class Polyplacophora; order Lepidopleurida; family Hanleyidae; genus Hanleya; species Hanleya hanleyi. The sequence continues at coordinate 31,555 of JAVTVY010007709.1, forward strand.
GGCCTATCCGCATTGATTATGTACATTTTACACAAAAGTATAACTACCGGTGGATCTTGCTACAATATTTATACATTGCTGGTTTGATCTTGTATATATTTAGATATGTTTTAACTACTGGGAATGACAATACTGTAGAAAAATGATAAGCCGTATTGCCATGGCCTGAAACGGTCTGCCAATCGACCAGCCACATGCCAGATATTAGTACGACCATTGCACGGATGAACTCTGCCATATGATAGTAAATGCCCATATAAATAGAAAAAATGGTCAAGACTGGGCGACGTGTGGAAAAACTAATTGGTTTTGTTTTGAGTTTACTGTGCAGTATTCTCCTAAGCGTGCCTCTTTCTTTCAACGTTTACGCGATTCCACTGAAGGTTCAATTCAACTTTACACAATCAGAAGGTATGTTCATTCAATTCGCTCTGGAAACGTTGGTGCATTCAGCTTTGATTGCAGCAAGTATATTTATCATAACGCTTAGCATCTAATAACAATCCGAAAAGGCACTGTTATTTGACACCAAAATGTTTTTTTCAATTGAATTAATAATTATGCTGAATTGATATATGCGATAGACTCTTCACTCCAATTATCAATAGTAATCTTTTGTCGTCAATCACAATGTTTCATCCGCTGATTGCGCATGGCTGTCACCAAGCAGCCATATAACATCTTGACGATCCATGAACGTTTAAAGAATTCAGCGGAAAATAGAGATGATGGAAGTAATGTTTCTTGTGTGAAGTTGAAGTGGAAGGCGGCTACGTTGGTGGGGGTGGGGTTGTTAAAGTTTGATGATTTGAGAATGACTGGCCCAGACCGTGCTTAAACTGATGGCAAAATATTATCAGAGAGCTAGAAGTTTGTTTTGATTTCAGCAAAATGCCCCATATTAAGGGAGTCTGGCTATTTGCACGAAGTATGGTGAAATATGTTCAAAATATATCAGGACAAAATATTCCGGTATGCTGTGTTAAAGGTCGATTTTGATGTGAATTTCTTCATTTTGAATAAATTCAAAAATTCAAATATTCAAGAAACAGTAGTTTTGTAGCTATTTCTGCCGTTTAAATGGAATTTCCAACCACTATAATTGGCCAACTTCAATGTAAGCCAATCAGTACTAAAGCTACGGATCTGCCCCCCACTCATGAGTTATTTATTTGGTATCAACTTGTTTTCCTGTATTTGGCACAGCTCTTGTGCAAGGCCTGACGGAGATGATATTTCGGGTCACTAACCTAAATATCTGCTCATCAGCTCGGCGATGATTGCCTTTAACTGCCATATCCGCGCAATCCTAGCAGCATTCCTCTGATGCGGCAGACTTGAATTTTGAAACTGGACTGAATGTTCCCTAACACCATGCCACATATTATGGTACCTGTTTATCTGTGCTCATTTGTTAATTGAATACATTCCCTGTGACATGCATGACGGCAGAATATTGAATGTCGGAACTAATGCTTGTGATCATGCGCTTAATATACAAGGACAAATTCCACTTTTACTCACACTGACTAATTCTGAATATTGGTTGACGTTTAGACACAGCGAATCAATAATCATAAAATTGCAATAATATCCATACAATCCTTGCGGGAGAGAGCATTTTATTTCTGTCTGTAATTTGGCTATTGCTCCTCTTTGATGTCAACGGTTGAAATAAAAAAACCCCAAAATAATGCTGACACAACAGTGCTGAGTTGTAGATAATGGCAGATTAGGTTATAATTATGATAGATATAAATCTTCAATTACATATACCAACTTTTTCAGAGGTGCTGAACAATAAAGCATGATGTATAGATAGATTGGATCAGCGTTAAGAAATATATAGCAATACAAATACATATATCACTTTTTAGTTGACATTTGATTATGATCTCGTGAAGTCATACGATTTGATTACAGAAACAAATCATGATGGTATATAAATCTTCCCTTATTGATGAGTGATATGTAGTATAGTTTAAACAGATTGGGCTATTGTTAAGAATGATCAGGGTGTTTAAAATCGCCTACCCGGTTTTCGGTGGAACAAATCGAATAGCTGTAGGATGCAACAATAATACAAATCTGCACCACTTTGGAACTCTATACATCCACCATGGCTGATAGTTTCACTGTCATAGACGGAAATGTTCTTGCCGGTGACGTGTTTTCTTAAATAAGGCCTGTTTTCGACTTGGCTCCCAGACTAAATGCACGAGTATTAGTAATTATGCACTACCGACTGCAGTCTTACAGCACTGATACTGCATCGATGTCACGCTGGCAATTCGTCGATTGTGCGCTGTTACCGTGACCCTACCGCTTTAGAGTTGCCCTTTAATGGGAGCGGTACTGCATGTGCCCTGGCGCCGTGACAGTACGTTATACTTACGTGATAAGTATTGAAACTGATACATCCATAGAAACCAGGATGTCTTGAGTAAATTTTGTTCTGACTCCTCGTTCGACTCATCAAGCAACTCCATTCGTTGAGTCAGTCAAACCGACACCTTTCTCGTGTGAGACGAACTCAAGTTAGCGTGAAGCTCGGTTGAATAAAAAATCGAAGCCCCGTTCCAGACGCAACATGAAACCAACAACAATATACAATATGATTTCTTTGTATATCTTCAACAGATACTTTGTTTCGTGGTGAACATGGTACACACATCATCATCGATATAGTCGGCAGATCTGCGATGGTTACGCACCATCCGGGCTCTTTAAAAAACGGGTAAAATTAGCAAATGTGTCAATTATTAGAAAACGTCTGGGAAGCAATATTGAATATTTGGTGCGAAAATGGTAACTCATAATAGGTTTGCCATATGCCAATTGTATTCGACATCTTTCCATCCGTTTTCGAATATCCAATATATTTACTCACCAGGAGTATAGAGCCCAGGCCGACGAAAGCTCTCATTCGGTCCGCACTGTCCCCATTATGTACGCTGAAGCGTAATGATCGCGGATCTGACAATAATATATTGTAATCTCCTTGTAGTCATCTATTTAGCGACTTTACTCAAAACTGATTTCATGGCAGTCCATAGCTTTCTGAAGACCCTGATCTGAACTAAATCATCGCACACTTGGCGCCAAGCGATGGTCAGCTGATAGGGTTTAGTTTGGTATTAGGGTCAAGAAGTTGGGACAGACAATTTGCTCTGATTAAAGACGTAGAAACACAGCGCCCGCATGCAGTTGTTAATTTCGAAAACAGGATCTCGTCACCTTCCCAAGAACAAATCTTCGCACTGAACGTTTCCGGAATTTTGTGAAGACTATTGATCTGCTCTGGCAGAATTCCGATGTGGATGGTGAATAGTATCTCAGCAAACAGGGATTACATTTAAAACAAGATTGTCGTGAAAAATTAATCACAAAGTCAATGTTTTTATTTTAATTATCCTATCCATCATCCATTACTTTAAAGGCTGCATTTAATATTGACTGTCATTGTGTTTAATCTGGTTGTAGTGGAGCTTGTGGCCTCAGCAACCATTTGTGGGATGAGTATGCCTTTTGTTTGCGCACTGCTACTGCCGAAATTGGGTTACAAGGTGATGTACGGTGTGTCATTCATAACACTAATACCAGGATACGTTCTCCTGTGGTTGTCAGTGGTCCATAATGATTTACTCAAGAGTTGGCCGATTGCATGCACCGCTCTAGTGAGCTCGTTGCAGTTCATAACAAGTAAGTATGACGCAAATTCTATTATTTGATTGTTCAGCAAAACTGTGTCTAGATCAGTGTGTCACCTTTCTTTTTCCCGACATTTATGATATGATGGTTTCACAAATACGATATATCCATTCTCTCTATAGTGATAAACATGTGAATTACATGATGTGAAATACGAGCGAAGCGTACACGATCTATGGCGGTATGTTTCGTAACTTGTGTCTCATTTCGCTTAACCGGGGGCTAGGAGCTGTGCGAACATATGTATTTCAAGATCCTTATAATTTTCATATGAACAGGCACATATCAAAGCGTGATTGAGATACGTACACCACACTATAGATAATGACTTTACAACGAAAATCATATGGATTAAGAATACTGATGAGCGATAAGAATTTGATATTTTTGGAACATCATGATGTCTTTCTGGCATCGCTGAAATTTGTTGACCGCTCCTCTCTTGCAGGGAACTAGACTAGTTTTATGTATACTATGATTTATTCTTTTATTCTTTGTTGTGCTAATGCTATTATATGAAATAGGTCTTTGGATTATGGACGCGGACACTTTTTAATGGATGACGGCTGAATATTGAATGACGGACTAGACGCTTGTATTTTAACCCATGTATGCCTGGATTCTGCTGGTGGACAAGTTGTCCCCGAGGCCGGGCCCCTGCGCATCCTAACTTCAAAATGAGTACAATTAATGAACATAATGGTAAGACAGATCCGAGGAACCTTAGTGCAGGTTCCTCGGCCGAGTCTCTAATAGTTCGAAATGTTATTCAATTCAAATGACAAATATATTTAGAACACCAAAGCAGGGTCATGCCATCAAACCTTGTAAAACTATGCTTGATGATTGTTTAGCACCAAATTCTCGGTGTAAGGTGAACGGTCACAGAAAATTCGTTAAGAAAAAGCAATTGCTTATAGGCAAACAGTTTTCTGGCCCCGACGTTAGTACCCAGATTACAGGCATAGTCAGCTCATCTACCAAGGATTCCCCCTTTGGATTTGAGAGACAAATCCGAGAGCGGGAACTGTTCTGGATGCTGAAGATTGGGTCAGTGTCTGCGTATGGTTCAAATGACAATGTCAAAGGGATCGGCAACGTTAGAACCCGCCATTCAAATATGTCCAATATTACTCAACTATTTAACCCCCCCCCCCCCATGGTTGGAGAAAGTTTAATAGTGCGTTGATTCACGATCACATCATTTTGAATTACTTAGTGGGTTTAACTAACACACTCAGCAGTATACACAGATTGCGTACAGTCTTGTATGCGTTACCTCTGAGAGTCGTAAATCATATTGCCAGAGATATACAACGATCTGTATCATCATGAAATATTATACCACCCACAATCACAAACGTTTGTCAAGATATAGCGTATTTTCGACTGTCTTATATAGTAAACATATCGAAACATCCAAAGACGGCTTTTCTTCAAACTCAACTACTTGGATAAAGGACTGGACATCATTACGCAGCGCTGTATCAAACTATTTTAAGTTCACAGAGCCCCCTTACATTTCATATAAGTATACTGAATCTATAGCCACCAAAATATTCAGTTACTGTCGTGGAGGTTGACTGGAACTTATACACGTCTGGGGGCTATAGTTGTGATTGTGAATCATCGAACTTTATCTATACACCATGCAAGCATGTTGTGACTGGTTACATTGATATAGTGAGTGATGAGGACCTAAAAGCACGCATGATTAAGGAACCTATAGAGCCGAGAAAAATAAACCTGAAGGCGGACCAGAAGATAATCCTGACTGCACTGGAAGAGTATGTTTTAACTGAGTGGTCGAAGCGAGAAAAAGCTGAACCTAAAAAAGCTGGACCTCACCAAGAACAAGGTCGTTGAAACAATCCGCCATGACATGCGGAAAAGACATTAATAACCTTCCTGAATCAAAACAAGTACTGAGAAACCTCACTTCGCAAGAAGTTCTAGCAAATCTCCAGAGTAAATTCGTCATATTCGTCATAGTCCCAGCAGACAAAGCTGCAAATTATCTAATATTCATCTGTAGATATTACTATTACCAAGTGCCGGTTAAGGAATAGAGTAAAAGGACACCATCGCCTAATACGTTTACTTACTCACAAACAGCATTTACTCTGGAAGATTTGTTTAACAAAACGTTTCTCAAGAAAAGAGGTATTTGTGTTCCAACCAATCGATATACCGAAAGTGTACTGGACTTCCAAAATGCATAAATCATCATACAAAGCTAGATTCATAGCTGGTTATAGAATTTGCATCACCAAACTTCGTTCAAGCCTGTTAACGAGAGCCCTTCAGGAGGTAAAAGCATTTTGGGAAAGGTATTGTACAAGGTATTGTATTTCTAAGAACTCATACCCTACACACATGAGATTTCTCGACTCTCTTTACTACAATCTCTCATCAGACATTATTGACCGTCTCAGTTCATAAATATCATCGGTATTCAAGAAAACAGATTGCCGATATATTAATGTCAGAAACCAAAAAGCATTCTTTAGCTCTACCACATATAAATGACATAATCCATGGGATGTTTCTTTGTTTGTAGGGTTGCTTGAATTTCTCATTAATAATATCTATGTGAAATTCGGCAATACAATATATCAACAGCATATAGGTATTTCAATGTGTACTAATTGGGCACCCCTTTTGACTGACCTATATATGTTCTCTTATGAATACGACTATATGCAGACTAAAACAAACATAATCGCCATGTAAATAAAGCCGTGAAGGATGTTTATACACTTTCAATTGATTTGAAGGAAACTACAGCTTGTGCTATAAGCATATCATATGTAGCCCTATTTCTAAAAAAAATGAATTAGGCCTTCTCTCTCGTCGTCTGAAGAGAAATATTTCAAATATGTGGCGTATACATATCTCGACTAGTAGCATTTGTAAGTAGCCTTTGCTAGGCCAAGCGCCCACACTCAAAGTTGATCAAATGTTGCGATATATATCGCATGCTGATAGCAAAATACGAGCTTATGGTGTCTTTGACAATCTTTGACGTTACGTTTCGTAACTTTTGTCTGATTCCGCTTAGGGCCAGGGGTCGAATAATGCGATATACTTGAAGATCCTCATAGTGTTTATCTGAACACCCACAGACAAAAGCGTGCCAGATACCCCATTCTCCAGATAACGACTTTACAACGAAAATCATAGGTATTTCAAATGCTAATCAGCGATACAGATTTGATATTTTTGAAACATCACGATGTCTTGCCGACATCGTTAAAAACTGTTGACCGCTTCTCTTTTGCAGGAAACTAGTTTATATATTTTTTTAATTTGGTGCTGCTGTTGCATGTATAAGAATTATGTCTGTAGATTATGGATACGGAAATTCTTTAAAGGACGACGACTCATTATTGAACGACGGACTAGACGCTTGTATTTAACTCCTTGATCAGTTGGTCATTACGAGTTAGATAAAACTTCGTGACCATCCTGCATTGCTCATCGACTAATCCTCTCTTTATTGGGTATCTCCAGAAGTATTCTCTGATAGCTCATTTTTTAAACCTAAGTTTTGCTGTCTAGAAATATGTTTGTATTACAGAGTTTCACCAAGTTAGGCATCTTGGACCATTAAGGTTGCAATGTTGTTTTGAACATAGGAAATAAAATGTCTGGCGTACTTACAAAAAATGAAAGCGACCCCACATGCCGATTTTCTGACTGTATTCCTGCTAAAGATATTGAAGATTCAAGAGTGATTCATGTGATTTTCTGTATCTGTGTAGCTGTTCGTGTGGACACCTCGACCACACGGACCCTAACCCATACGTAAACCGAAGTAGATACAACTATCGATGAGCAGATGATGTAATTACATTGTCAGCACATCTTACAGATAGTGTTGGATTGTGTCGCCTTGTTAGAATACAACGAAAATGACTATAGTTCAAATTGACTATGAACAGATCCTATGGCTAGGGTCAATGTACATCAGCCAAATTTCACTAAGTATAGATGGGAAAGGTGGTGGGGGAAATGCCTGAGTACTGACAAGGATATGCATACTCCCACAGACCGATTTCCTGATTACATTCCGTCGAACGACATCGAATAGTCAAGAAAAATGTTCTGTAAATTGGTGCGATATGCCAGATGTGGGGAAAATTGACGACGTCTGGCGACTAAAAAGCAACCATATGACTCTACAGGAAAGCTTCCCTCGGCACCTCACATTCAGACCCGAGAATACGGTGGATTCTCGGAAGTAGCCTTAGTATCTGAAACGTGTTTTTATTGCAGAAGTTCGTGGGGACAAAATGAAGTATTCTCACGGCCCCTAGCACCGGCTTAAGCGGAATTAGATACGCTAGCTCGGGAGCTGTGATGACAGATCAGCTCAAACAGCTCATCTGATGTCAATGGATGAGCATCATGGACGACTGATGGAGTAAACGCCTCAACATGGAGTAACCTGGTAAATGCAACAGAAACTAACCTGTAATGCCCGACGTCGTATGGCTTAAATTTTCCACCATAACAATAAACCTACATAAATTTGTCCAGTGACATGTAAAGAGGGCGGTCCTCGGGGAATAAGTCCACCAGCAGAATCCTGCCATATACAGGTAATACATTGTAGCGATATGCAAGAGGTTGGAAAAATTGACGATTACAAGCGTCTAGTCCGTCATTCATAATCCAGCCGTCGTCCATTAGAGAATATCCGCGTCCATAATCCAAAGACCTATTCCATTTTCCACATAACAGTATTAGCACCAAATTCAAAAAGACAATCATGTCTGACTACTAAAAAGCAACCATATGACTCTACAGGAAAGCATCCCTCGGTACCTAACATTCAGACCCGAGAATACGGTGGATTCTTGGACGTAGCCTTAGTATATGACTCTACAGGAAAGCATCCCTCGGTACCTAACATTCAGACCCGAGAATACGGTGGATTCTCGGACGTAGCCTTAGTATCTCAACCGCGCTTTTATTGCAGCTGTTCATGTGGAGACTGTGAAGTATCCACACGGCTCCTAGCACCAGCTTAAGCGGAATTAGATACGCTAGCTGTGATGACATATCAGCTCAAACAGCTCATCTGGTGTTAATGGATGACGGCATCGTGGACGTCTGATGGAGTAAACGCCTCAAGATGGGGTAACCTGGTAAATGCAAGAATACCCAGAGAAACTGACCTGTAATGCCCGACGTCGTACGGCTTAAATTTCCCACCATAACAATAAACCTACATATATTTGTCGAATGACATGTACAGAGGGCGGGCCTCGGGGAGGCTGTAAGACCGACAGAATTGAGATTTTGGCTCCTCCTATCTGTGCATTCTCCAGGATACCCTATATGATCCTCTCAGAAATTCTAATAAAATTTTCTAAGCAATTCAATAGGATTGTCTATGAAATCCTCCAGGAAATCCCATAGAATGTTCTATAGAATGCGTTTTTTCCTCAACCTTAATACATGCTCTGTCGTACATTCTCTTCCTGGTGGTAGGCGTATCGTAGAATATTTGGTAACACTGTGAAACCTGATCCCAATGTTCAAAATCTTATCTTCCATTCAACCTGCTTTCAAGGCTGAGGGGTCAATGGACCATCACGTTTATGTTAAACCTCGAATCTGGAGCTTGTAAGTTCGAGAAATTAGCTCCGGTCATTTTATATAAACTGAAACGGGTTTTCTCTGTGAAAATATCCTGCAAGAGACAAATAGTTGATTGTTTTGAGCCTCTTGATTTTACAGTTTGTTCATAACGCTTATATTTTAAGAATAATTACAATACATATAAGGGAAGTGGGAAGAGGTGCCGACATACTGACTGCGTCACATGGCTTCACAGAATAGTCTTCTGGTTAACCTATTCTAAAGCACATACCAAGAATCTAATGATTCCTGATATATGTTGTAGCTCAGGTACGCTTTTATTGTACCTGTTCATGTGGCAACTTGGATGATATGACCACACGGCCCCTAGCACCGGCATAAACGGTATTAGATACAAATCTAGAGAGCTATGATGGAAATGCTCTGACAACTCGTATACTGGTAATTGGTGAGCTGTTTCGCTGTGACAACTCGTACATTGGAGATTGGTGAGCTGTATCGTCGTCAGATGTAAATGACGGCATTTAACACAAAAGACTAGTCTGTAAGGCCCGATGTCGACTCAGCATCAACTTCCCACAATGCCAACATATATCAAAGACCAAAAGGTCTGTACAGGGGGCGGGCCTCGGGGACGAAACGTCCACCAGCAGAATTTCGCCATATACAGGAAAAAATTACAACACATATAAGGGAAGTGGGAAGAGGTGCCGACATACTGACTGCGTCACATGACTTCACAGAATAATCTTCTGGTTAACCTATTCTAAAGCACATACCAAGAATCTAACGATTCGTGATATGTGTTGTATCTTAGGTACGCTTTTATTGTACCTGTTCATGTGGCAACTTGGATGATATGACCACACGGCCCCTAGCACCGGCATAAGCGGTATTAGATACAAATCTAGAGGGCTATGATGGAAATGCTCTGACAACTCGTATACTGGTAATTGGTGAGCTGTTTCGCTGTGACAACTCATACATTGGAGATTGGTGAGCTGTATCGTCGTCAGATGTAAATGACAGCATTTAACACAAAAGACTAGTCTATAAGGCCCGATGTCGACCCAGCATCAACTTCCCACAAATGCCAACATATATCAAAGACCAAAAGGTCTGTACAGGGGGCGGGCCTCGGGGACGAAACGTCCACCGGCAGAATCTCGCCATATACAGGACAAAATTACAACACATATAAGGGAAGTGGGAAGAGGTGCCGACATACTGACTGCGTCACATGACTTCACAGAATAGTCTTCTGATTAACCTATTCTAATTACAAGCGTCTAGTCCGTCATTCATAATCCAGCCGTCGTCCATTAGAGAATATCCGCGTCCATAATCCAAAGACCTATTCCATTTTCCACATAACAGTATTAGCACCAAATTCAAAAAGACAATCATAGTAGACATAAACATAGGCTTGTTTCCTGCAAGAGAGAAGAATCTCTCAGAATCTCGCCATATACAGGACAAAATTACAACACATATAAGGGAAGTGGGAAGAGGTGCCGACATACTGACTGCGTCACATGACTTCACAGAATAGTCTTCTGATTAACCTATTCTAAAGCACATACCAAGAATCTAACGATTCGTGATATGTGTTGTATCTCAGGTACGCTTTTATTGTACCTGTTCATGTGGCAACTTGGATGATATGACCACACGGCCCCTAGCACCGGCATAAGCGGTATTAGATACAAATCTAGAGCTATGATGGAAATGCTTTGACAACTCGTATACTGGTAATTGGTGAGCTGTTTCGCTGTGACAACTCGTACATTGGAGATTGGTGAGCTGTATCGTCAGGGGGCGGGCCTCGGGGACGAAACGTCCACCAACAGGATCTCGCCATATACAGGAAAAAATTACAACACATATAAGGGAAGTGGGAAGAGGTGCCGACATACTGACTGCGTCACATGACTTCACAGAATAGTCCTCTGGTTAACCTATTCTAAAGCACATACCAAGAATCTAACGATTCGTGATATGTGTTGTATCTCAGGTACGCTTTTATTGTACCTGTTCAAGTGGCAACTTGGGTGATATGACCACACGGCCCCTAGCACCGGCATAAGCGGTATTAGAAACAAATCTAGAGAGCTATGATGGAAATGCTCTGACAACTCGTATACTGGTAATTGGTGAGCTGTTTCGCTGTGACAACTCGTACATTGGTGATTGGTGAACTGTATCGGTGTCAGATGTAAATGACGGCATTTAACACAAAAGACTAGTCTGTAAGGCCCGATGTCGACCCAGCATCAACTTCCCACAAATGCCAACATATATCAAAGAGCAAAAGGTCTGTACAGGGGGCGGGCCTCGGGGACGAAACGTCCACCAGCAGAATCTCGCCATACACAGGAAAAAATTACAACACATATAAGGGAAGTGGGAAGAGGTGCCGACATACTGACTGCGTCACATGACTTCACAGAATAGTCTTCTGATTAACCTATTCTAAAGCACATACCAAAAATCTAACGATTCGTGATATGTGTTGTATCTCAGGTACGTTTTTATTGTACCTGTTCATGTGGCAACTTGGATGATATGACCACACGGCCCCTAGCACCGGCATAAGCGGTATTAGATTCAAATTTAGAGAGCTATGATGGAAATGCTCTGACAACTCGTATACTGGTAATTGGTGAGCTGTTTCGCTGTGACAACTCGTACATTGGAGATTGGTGAGCTGCATCGTCGTCAGATGTAAATGACGGCATTTAAAACAAAAGACTAGTCTGTAAGGCCCGATGTCGACACAGCATCAACTTCCCACAAATGCCAACATATATCTAAGACCAAAATGTCTGTACAGGGGGCGGGCCTCGGGGACGAAACGTCCACCAACAGGATCTCGCCATATACAGGAAAAGATTACAACACATATAAGGGAAGTGGGAAGAGGTGCCGACATACTGACTGCGTCACATGACTTCACAGAATAGTCTTCTGGTTAACCTATTCTAAAGCACATACCAAGAATCTAACGATTAGTGATATGTGTTGTATCTCAGGCACGCTTTTATTGTACGTGTTCATGTGGCAACTTGGGTGATATGACCACACGGCCCCTAGCACCGGCATAAGCGGTATTAGATACAAATCTAGAGAGCTATGATGGAAATGCTCTGACAACTCGTAAACTGGTAATTGGTGAGCTGTTTCGCTGTGACAACTCGTACATTGGTGATTGGTGAACTGTATCGGTGTCAGATGTAAATGACGGCATTTAACACAAAAGACTAGTCTGTAAGGCCCGATGTCGACACAGCATCAACTTCCCACAAATGCCAACATATATCAAAGACCAAAAGGTCTGTACAGGGGGCGGGCCTCGGGGATGAAACGTCCACCAGCAGAATCTCGCCATATACAGGTAAAAATTACAACACATATAAGGGAAGTGGGAAGAGATGCCGACATACTGACTGCGTCACATGACTTCACAGAATAGTCTTCTGGTTAACCTATTCTAAAGCACATACCAAGAATCTAACGATTCGTGATATGTGTTGTATCTCAGATACGCTTTTATTGTACCTGTGTAGAAGGTCGTTGGCCGTAAATGAAGAACAAAAACCCTGGTTTAAGTCGTCGGTATAGATATTTATTCGGTTAACCCAGACTTAAGACCCTACAAACATACAAATATATCACAAACGTAAGCATCACAGTCAAACAAGAATACAAATATATTTTCTGACGTTTTACCTATAGTTAAAATCCAACTCCATACCAAATACCTCAATTCAATATTATATTCTGGGTGTAAGACGACTCGAAACCTTCATAATTAATAACCTATAACCACATCACAACATTACATATGTTTTACGTTACATTATGCATACTGTACGATTGCTGTGTTACAAACGAAATATAATCAGTTATAGATATGCTCAGGCCAGTACTAGAAAACAAATAACTAGAATATGTGTACGTCGCTTGAACTAACTATACCAAACCGTTTAACGCTGAGTTACGTAACAAGAAACCTATCTGCTAAATACCGAGCAAACTTACCCCGTCAATGGGACAGAGGCAAGTCCGACCAGCATCGTATACGGTAGCAAACCATTACGTAACGCCCAGTAGCACCCATATGTAACGCCCAGTAGTATCACCTGGTAAACAAACATAGCTCCCGTTTATGGACAAAATATATCGTTTCGGCCACAATAACTTACAATAAATGTATATACTCAATACGGAAAATGCGAGCATCATAATTTATACTAGAAGAGAATCGTGTGGCTTATATGTTATAGAAATATATTACCAGAGGCAAATATGTTCGAAATATATATCACCCGCCCGTGGGACGTATGTACTCATTTCAGTGAAATGAATGCTACTTATATTATTCCAAATTACTACGATCAATATATGCTATTGAATATAAATATATATATAGAAATATTACTGACCTGATAATCCAATGGAGAATATCCAAACAAATCCAAACGAAACAAAACTGGCAGCAGAGCTCAAACAAAGTACTGAACTCAAAGACTAACAAAGAAAAGTGAACCGGCCAGTTCGTTCAGAAAAAAATCATGCAATCACCAAAATTTCCCATAAGGCATTTCACCAAAAGAAACACTCGGCACATTCATCACCCAATCATAGTCAAGTGCGTCATGAATAGTCGTTGACTAAGTCGAACATTACCGAGTACGAATGTCAAGTCATGAATATGTAATATGACACCCTTGCCCAAGTTAAAATACAACACAAGGAATGCAATGAACATTAAATACAATAAATACAATGAACAATACAATAAATACAATGAACAATACCTCTTTGACACCTGTTCATGTGGCAACTTGGATGATATGACCACACGGCCCCTAGCACCGGCATAAACGGTATTAGATACAAATCTAGAGAGCTATGATGGAAATGCTCTGACAACTCGTATACTGGTAATTGGTGAGCTGTTTCGCTGTGACAACTCGTACATTGGATATTGGTGAGCTGTATCGTCGTCAGATGTAAATGACGGCATTTAACACAAAAGACTGGTCTGTAAGGCCCGATGTCGACCCAGCATCAACTTCCCACAAATGCCAACATATATCAAAGACCAAAAGGTCTGTACAGGGGGTGGGCCTCGGGGACGAAACGTCCACCAGCAGAATCTCGCCATATACAGGAAAAAATTACAACACATATAAGGGTAGTGGTAAGAGGTGCCGACATACTGACTGCGTCACATGACTTCACAGAATAGTCTTCTGGTTAACCTATTCTAAAGCACATACCAAGAATCTAACGATTCGTGATATGTGTTGTATCTCAGGTACGCTTTTATTGTACCTGTTCATGTGGCAACTTGAATGATATGACCACACGGTCTACTGTAACTAAATTTACTTTTATGTGAGTATTTAAAATATACATATACAGCATGTATATTTTGCCATAGATCGGTAGCACAGTTACTGCTGTGGGTAGACAAGTGCTTGTATACTGTGTAAAATTGTCTCTCCCATAGACATCTGTAACCTTAGCTCGGTCATGCAGATATCATGAATCATATGCAAGAAACGTGGACTTGCTCACTTGCGTAGTGCGAAAATCGCCACAGCTGGATGGCCAGCCGATGTAATTTTACTATGGTTTGGGATAGGAGGGAGAAGCTGAAACGGCTATATCTAAAAGATATAAATATTGCCCGAAATATATTGACTCCCATAGACTTTCTATAATTTACTATCTTTTCGATAGTGTAAAGAAATATAATTTATAATGTGGAGAAATTACGTCAAAATTTAACTGAACAAGCGCTGGATGAGCGCAAAGACCTCCGTCGATGCAACAGGGTCCGTAGGAGAATACATCACTGAATAACATAGGGCTGGATGCCAAGCTCAGTTTGGCATTTGTTGGACGTTAACTTCACCTATGGTAATTAACCTGGGGTTGAGGGTTCCCCACTAGCATGTCCAGCTACATGTGTAGGGATGTGGAAGTCACATTCCCCGCAAATAATTTTTGTCTGATTTCACGTACTTGAAATATTGGAGTATGGAATAGAGTATATTGATGGAAAACCTGGAATACTGCTTGAGACATTAGGCTCCTTCCCACCCCCCCACCTCCCCATGAGAGGACGCCCCCACCCAAATCAACACGTTAGCGGCAGAAATGAGACCCTGTGTGCCTAGTTTTACCAACTTGCTTGTGATTTTGTGCTGTAGGCCCTAAACATCAACACTTCATATTTTGTATGTGTACAGTAGAAAATCCTCTACAAAACACACTTGATTTTACCGACATTCCGTTCTGATCTGTCAGCATCATGTGATGATTCAATGCGCTCGGAATAATTTTGTATACTGGTGTTACAGGTCACCTTCACCATAATGTATCAATTTCCATGAAATTGTACATGCATCACATTCATATTGATGTATTTATTTTATATGTATTTTATACATGTACTACATATACCAGAAGTGGAATTGAAATTTGAATAAAATAATCAAAATATGTTCGGTTCTTACCTCTACTCAGGAAATGAAGACTTTGTTTCTAGAAGCTAAATCATTTTAGACACTCAAGTCCTTACTTGGTCAAGGGAGACAATTTTGTAAGAAAAAAAAACAAAAACCAAGTATAGATCCACACTGGTGCAGAGCGGAAAGTTTTATGAGCTTTGATGATATTTGTGGAGCATGCTGCAGGACTTCAACTTCCATGAATCTAATATTATCCACACAATCCCATTCTACATGATATTTTTGCCTAAAATAGGCCCCTTTATTTATCTGTTGTAGATCCAGGAGCTATTGTGAGCTGCAGGTTTTGTAAAAGTTAGATCCAATTATTCTGAGTGAAGGAATGAAGTCAGACATCGTTGTTTTAAGTTAGAACTTGGCATCCTTGGAAATGTCTGACCGATTGGCACATGTATCTCCCTGCATGTGGTCATTACATGCGTAATGTTTATTTCGTGAAGAATCAGCTGATATCAAATGGGGGAGGGGGAGGGTGTGGTTTGCACAATACTATGCGCCCAATCAGTGGCTCTGATTTTCACCACCTCTATCATACCACACCTTTCTGACACAGCTAAACCAATCGATAGTCTGTATTGGTACTTCCAAGTTCATTCAGTACATCCATTGTGTAACAGTCCTGTTGCGTCTTATATCAGAAGAGCTGAATCCATGACCTGCATGTTGGAATCAATTGTATACATTTAATATCAAAACTCAGTTTACTGAAAATGTTGATGGCCTTCATTATATTTCATTCTTTCATCATACACAACAAGGTGTAATCCATTATACCAGTTCTCACAGCATACGTGTACTCAATAGTATTGGGACCTGAATGGTATCTTCACTCAAGGTAATTTGAGAATAGATTCAAGAATAATTTTTAATTCAGTGTATTGAAATGTTAATTGACATGTATGCTGCTGGGAGATAAACCTTTGAAATGGGAATTGCAGGTCTGCAAGTGGCTCACAGTGAAAATATAAGAGAAAATATAGTAGGAAATTTGCAAAAATATAG
The DNA here is from genome assembly GCA_036873755.1 of Hanleya hanleyi. Classification (NCBI taxonomy): domain Eukaryota; kingdom Metazoa; phylum Mollusca; class Polyplacophora; order Lepidopleurida; family Hanleyidae; genus Hanleya; species Hanleya hanleyi. The sequence goes on from JAVTVY010007709.1 coordinate 48,423, forward strand.
GAGAAATTTCAAATATAGGAATTTTCAGAATAAAATATAGGAAAATACAGCAAATAAAGGAGTGTAAGACAGGTCTGTACTACATTGTGTGTTCCAAACTTGGTAGTTTTCTGGTGTTTAATCAAATGACTTTCACGTCCTAGTGGTGGTCTTTCAGGCGATCCATTATTTCGTTTTTGTCCAAACAGGAAGCGTCAAAATTTCGTCGGAGAACCACAGTAAACCCTATTGGAAATCACATGAATCGTGGGTTCCCCATATGACAATTATTTGGCGGGAGATTTCACGTTGCGTTCCTAGACCTCCGTCTAATCGACGGAGGTAAAAAGTGCGGTGCAGAGTATCTCTCCCTCATATAAATGAATGGACGATCCGGGGTTTCGACGGTATGGGTCCCACAAATCTGACATTTGTACCCATTTATATTAACGGTGAGAATAATATTGACTTCTGGGCAGATAGATAAAGGATTACTCGGAAAGTCAATGCCTTCATATTTGTAAAAACATGAGAAATTACGTCAAAACACTTTTGAATGTGCGAACAATTCAGCCGTTCCAGAAAGGCAGGAAATCATCGGGTAATTCCGGAAACCAGTTACGCGCATATCTAGACTCAAAAGGTACGAACCATGTTCATGTCACAAATACATATTTGCTAGGATATTTGCTAACTTATTCGACGTTACTTATTATCCTGAAATTCTCTTCAATCGTATAGATCTATATAAATTTCGGAAATACTGAAGGATCATGTGAAAATATCTATTAGAAATTCCAGTTCTAAATAGTGTAATTTTACGTTTGAATCTATTTTTCTGTGGTCCCCGTCTTGACCACTCTAATACAGAGGTGTGAAAATTAAACGGATTACGGAACCCTTGTTGATTTCTTATTAACTTGTCCCAAATGGCTGTCCAGCTTTAATAAGCATTGTGTATTAGAAATATGTATAATTGCTACTCAACCTGCCGTCGTGTCAATCACATTGAAGCGGGGATCTGAGCCATTTTGCCTCGTTTTATTGCGCTTGCCGCCGTCCTCACTGACTGGTTTATAGCTGAAAAGCGAGTTCCACGTAAACTGTCCTATTCATCCACATGGGCGTTAATTCGTT
>JAVTVY010007710.1:0-42786 GCA_036873755.1 Hanleya hanleyi
TCTTCGCCAGGAACAAAGCATTTTTGTCTGGCCTTAACTGCTTGCAAACAATATTAAGAGTAAATGCTGCCCGCTGTTTCCGGTCAGGTAGTTCATGTAACGCGACGTTGATTTTACGATCAAAGCAATGCATTGAGAAATCGCCGATAAAGGATCTGCTGCAAGTCGTATGGTCAGTTTTTTCCCCTTGATATTACCCTTTCAATGGGAGGTCATGCCAAATCCTTGCCATTCTTCACCATAAAACGAGTTGTGGATGCAAAACTCGTTAAAGAGCTGTCGTATGCACACGGTACCTATTTTTGAAAAGGGTTGATATCCGTTCACCAAATCACACAATTATAAAGCTTCATGTAAGCCCAAGCAGGCAAGCTCTAAAGAGAACGCGGGAGTGAGCCACTCAAGTGAAAATAAATATGGTAGAGTAAACAGGTTAGGGCGATCTCACTCTCTAAAATGGAGGTAAGAAAGGTCGTTTTCGTAATAACTTTTGATTCCTTCTTAACCAATGCTTCAAAACTTCAGGCGCATTAATTTGTCTATTGTTCCATATCCTAAAATTAATTTGCCATTTGAAGAACCTGTCAATGTTGTTTAAACAGCGCGACAGATGTTTGACATATTTTTATGCAAATTAGATAGATGACAATTTATTCTTTTACTACTATTTGTTGTGGTTATATATGTCTGTGCGCGCCTCATGAATTTTTTTTCCTGAATTATGTGAACTGATTTACTGATCAAAAACGTCCTTTTTTACCTCCATTTTATAGAGAGCGGGATTGTGCTAACCTCGTAATGGAAACACAAAACTGGTCAATTTGCATCAAGAGTATATGTTTGGAACACCTCTCTTTGCTGTAACCGATTTGTGAATGTGGAAATGTAGGCCAAAAGTGTTTACGCGTCACAAAAAAGCAGTATTATTAAGCGCGAGCCTCTTACACAGGTCATGATATGTTGGCATGAAACTGTAACCAATTGCAAGTCTGATATTAAGGTCGGATGATCGAAAAGCTGTCTGCTGTTCTATTTCATGCAGGAAAGTCAGCATAAAACATGTAAGGATAATTCTAATTCCTACGAATGTCTATTGTTAAATGTATCTTCCACATTTAGCATAATTGCCAGGCGAAGGGCTGTTAGTTTCATGTGTTTGCACGACTGCCCCCCCTCCCCCCCCTCAAAATTTCTCATACGAAAGTATTGTTCAATTTCATATTGGAATTTTAAACTGAATGTTTAAACTGAAGTTCAAATTTGAATTCTAATATAAAATATCAAATCTTAAACTTAGAAGCTCAAATTCAAATTTCAACTGTGAAATTCAAATTTCAATATGAATTCAAAATTTAAAATAATTAAAATTTCATGCAAGATTAAAATATTTCAATTTCAAGTTGACAAGATGATGTTCCGAAACGAATTCAACTATCCTCAAATCAGTCTGAAATTGATCCCGACATAGGGAAGGATTTCATTTAACCTGGTTTATTGGTTTCAGTTACTGTTGAAATGTTTTGATCCATTTATATATTGACACAAGTTCCATTTATAAATTGACACAGGTGTCCAACAATCAGTCAATCCGCAGGCCGGTCCAAGCTTATTACTCGGGATGCGAGCATGCCTAATTATTGACCAAGGACTCGGCTATTCTATTTATATTCAACAATTAAATACTGGAAAAAAAATTCATTATCATTTGATGCAAGTGAAACTAATGTAATCAAATATTCCTTGAACTGAACTGAAATAAGGAAAAATTCTGCCTTGATTCAATACAAAGAATTTTATCCCTTTGAAAAAAACAGAAATGGTGGCTTAAAAATCAATATATCTTCAATGTCAATTTGTTCTGTACCGATCATCTGTACTGTACACTGGAGAATCATTCAGCATCAGAGTCAGGTCCCAAATAAACATGGTCATCAACATCTTGAATACATGCAGTTAAGTTTCGCTGTTCAAGTGTGTACTGCCTCTGCCTGGCATATGGCATAATAAGATGAGATTGGCAGAGTTATAGCGGGGGTCTTTCTGCGAGAACAGAGACCATGACTCTACTTCACAAGCACCACCTGCGTCTTCATTGTGGTCCACTTGAGATGGGCCCTGCTCTTATATAAAGTATTTGCATTTACATGCATTGCGAATGACACTTCCATCGTCTGTTTGTACGCGGTCTACATGCGCGTGATTTGACCATATCTCTAACTCAACGGATATTTTTTTTTAGATTTGGCCTAATTTCTTCAGCTAACCGCACGATACGCACATGGAACGAACCATACCTCAATCACACTAGTTTACAGTACCGCAACAGTTTGCACAGTACGGAACAAAGCTCATGGAATGAAAACTTGATGTAGACTTGATGACCGCACGTTCAAATATGACTAAAGAAACTTGCATTGATGGCATGGTGTGAGAACTATTAGTTCCGTTGTTGAGTGCTAACTAGTTTTCTCCGGAAGCAAATGAACTTGCTTCTGATAATATCGGTATATATAAACAGAAGAAAAAAACTTCATCTCACATTTCCGTGGTTCGGACCATTTCGGAAAAATGACGAAGCAACCATAACATGTGTGATAGTCTGGCGACAGCACCAGCCTCTATAGATATTATCCCAGACACACATTTCATTGTAATCCATCTGAGCCATGTCGTTTGATATTTGAATGGAATTGACAATCGACGGTAGGATCAATGTCATACCGACAAATCTTGTGTATTTAAGTTAAAAGCGATGTATGCATCTTTAAAGCAGCGAGGCCGTTTATATGCTGCCGAGATTCTTTCCATATGTTATGGTCGAATGATGATGCTGGGTTTCCCTTTGCTTTATCCACTGGACAACTCTCGTGAAGTATTTTTCATTCAGATTTACTTTCACATGGCCTCATCCGTCAATACTTTTGGAGCGGATATACAAATGCGGAAATGCGCCACCATTCGTCTGAATCACGACATTGATATAAGGTAGATTCTGCCCATTTATTCAGCATTCATTATGCAATATTCTGTATGCATTCAGCTATCAGCATCGCTTCTGACAATTCCTGGGGATACATGTTGAAGGAATCGTTTACCTTTTGACGGAAGAAGAGAAGAAACATGGATTTTTATTTTCAAAATTATCTCGAACCCAAAGATAATTATCTCGGACCCCGACATAATTGTCCAATGAGAATGCAGAATTATCTTGGTCCCCGACACTATTCAGCATGTTATATGCGGGATAGTTTGGTATATTTTTTATTTTTCCCACCAAACAAAGATCGCGTTCCATCTCGATAATTGATCAATAGCGTTATCCAGCTGATGGCTAAGGGAGCTGCCGGAGCACCACAGCCCTTTCTAAACCAGCCCACCTTCCCCCCGGATAAATTTAGAACGACGTCAAACTAAGAAAATATGAAGCATCCTAATTTAGTTTTATATCTGCACAAACTTTACAGACTTCTTTTTAGTCCAATCTTTGTGATTTTTCTTTCACCAACCCATAGAGGGAATATATATATAATATATGGCTTACCTTTGCCCTTCAATTGCATGATGATGGGTTGAAAGCGATGTTAAATCCTAATCACTCACTCACACTTCAATTGCATGACATTATTTTGATCATGTTTTTATTTTACATGTATAATGCTAACTGTAACAAGCATATATTCATGTTCAGGTTTTGGCAGTAATATGATAAAAACATTTTATTATTTGAAGTGTCACTATGGCACTCGTTGTTTTATTGATCCTGCTGGGAATTGCGGCATGGCTGAAATTATTGGGATACCTCTTCTACATGCATATACTTTTGCATCTAACATGTGAAGACTAATCACTACATGCATCATTTGAATATAATTTCTCCATCATTAAAATATTTTTTTTTGTCATTTGATTTGATTAAATGTTGATTATTATGTTTTTTCTTAATTAAGTAAATGTTGCTAGCTCAAGATCCCTTTGTTGAATTTACAATGTAAGCTAATTTATCTTGGGAACTGCATACATGTTTTCTTGAGTAAGAATATTTAACTCAACAGCTTTGAGAAATATTTTCTTATCCAAGTTAACAGCTTTGAGAAATATTTTCTTATCCAAGCGGTCAGTTTTTCTGGAAAAAGTTATTTATCTGGAATAAGTTTAATATTCTTACCCCACTCCAAAAATATCTTACTTTAGATTTCATAGCAAGATAAATTATCTTAATGAAGAAAAAATAAGATTTTTTTTCTTAAATGAGTAAACAGCGCCAAAATATTTTTTTTTTAATTAAGATCTTCGAATAAGATTTGTGAATCTTGAATAAGATAAATAAACTTAAAATTTTCTTATCCAAGGAAATAGCCATAAGTAAATTATTCTTACCCCACTCCATGATAATTTATCTTGTTTCAAGATGATTTTTTCTTAAAATAAGTATTTTTTTCTTGTTTTAAGTACCCTATTTTTGGCAGTGTAGGGACTTCGATATGGTAAAGTCTTCAACAAAAGTCCTATCGTGTGATATGCTGAATGTTACATCTCTCAAATATAACCTGATGTTATGTTGACATTTTGGATCGCGCTATCAAGACATTGTCTGGGCCCCGAGAAAGTTTTCTTTTCATAAACCCTTTTAGTCAACAGTTTATACCCAGTGTATGCGTGTATGTATATCTCTTAATTAATTTTATAAATTCGATTAAGATTTTTCGCTTCAAATGGAATCATGCATCCGATTGAAAGGAATGGGTTTCTAATAAATAATCATTGTTATTATTGCATATACTTATTTGGATCAGATAAATACATGTTATTCTTAAAATGATAACACAATTATCAAAAGGTGGGTGGAAATCTGATTAGATGGCTGTAAGATCCTAGGACCCACAGATTATTTGTGCAGAGCGTTGCCCCCAAAACCCAGCCAGATCGAATACTGTTCCAAACATGTATGAAGTATGTATCCATTTGAGTTACGGGATTGACGAATAATTTCAGACGTTAAATTTATTCCAGCAGCTGATGTGAATGCATATTTGCTTGATACAAGAAAAAACGTTCTAATTGGAACGACATGAGCGCAAGCAAATATATAGTCTCACAAATGGGTCTTGCACCGAATACGGTGTCCGTATAAGTCTGACATATAAAATAGATGCGGAATTGGATATCTCTAATGTGATATAAGTATGAAGAATAAGGAAGTTTCAATCAATATGAATAAGACGAACATTGAACAAAAAAGTAAATGACTGAACTTTCAATTCAAAGCCATGTCACAATTTGTTGGTGTAGAGGTCCCGTAATAATGCAAGGGAATCGTGTCGTCCAAAATAATATTTACTCTAGGTCACCCTCAAAATTTGAGATGCTTTCTTCAAAGATTTTACTCGCTATGAACATACCGGCTTTGCAAATATGCAATTGTATAGAATATACATTTGCATGTCTTTGTGCCATTTGACCTAAAATTTGAAATCATATTGTTCGTTTCTTCTGGGAAATTGCGAATATTTATTTACGTCGGAAACTCTACAAGATGTAATAAATATTCAATCAGAAATATTTGTTTTTCTTAAATTTTTTGAAATGGGGTAATCAGCGTCTTTTTTTTTAATGTGTAATCTTAATTTTTTACACATTGATTAACATATATTAAGCAACTTGGGGATGACCAATAAAAAAACGCATATCAGTATTATAGTTCTTGAGATATACGATATCTCCTTTTTTCTGCCATTACTTTTAGAACAGAGATGATGTTATGGGGGCCCTATCATTAAGCCCTATACTAATGTCGGAAATCGGATTCAAATGCTGGTTCCAGTTTAAGAAAAATCGACACTTCACCTCGAAACAGGAGATTGATGCAGTGTGAACGTCAGTATTTTCGTGCAGGCGTGTACCGAAACCCATAGTTTCTTAGTAATGTCCTGGTCGTATTTTTCGGGAACGATATCACGTCAAAGCTCACGATTAAAAGGAGATTTAGGGTGCGTTTCTAATAAAAAAAAATACATGCAGCTATATTTCCGGAACGAAAGGAGACATCAGAACAATAGCACGATCCTAAAATTTAAGAAAATTATTTCCATAGGAGAAGCTCTACCCCTCATTCCTTGTGTCTTTTTGGCAATTTGGGAATGGTCCCTGATGAAGTCACTTTAATATTTTCAGAACTGCAGTGACATATACTAATAACTTGATAAAGTACTTTGATGCAAAATAAGCCTCAACGTTGGAGTTGTGAGGCTAAAGTACAAAGCTATTCCCATTTAATCAATCGGACTTCTAATTTTCCATGCATTGCACATCGCCAAGTTGCAGCATTTGTGACTATTTCGTGAAAATTTCTTAAACTATGCCGCTTAAACGTCCCGAATGTGAAGCCAAATGTGTAAACAAGTTATCTCATGCAGTTTCGTTGGGTTATATTCAGAGTTGTTGTATATACCGGTACCTGTATAGTTCTGCCTTTTGCCTTCGGGCCAAACTGAGCAATACAAATCTATTCTATTCAACATGAATTGAGTGGGATTTATATGACAATCTTGTCATACTAACTAATAATTACTACGTTGCTATAGTACCATAGTAATTATATTGTTTTGTTTGCCATACTTGTACCATTTTACGAGTCGTGCAGTAAACATATTGTATTGTATTGTATGAGTATTAAGACTAGCCAACCGATACATGGTATGGACTATACTATCACAGACCAACCAGTCAGAAATTTCCACACATTCCATCTAACAGCATAGCTAGATATATAACTCTTCGAGATTGACTGTTGAACACATTTAATTCATATAAGTTGCAGGAAGGTAGGACAACTGTAAATTAAGCAGTTTGGTTCTCTCTGCTGAGTTAGAAATTTTTCGCAACTGAGAGGTAGGAGAACTTTGAATTGGGCAGTTTGCTTTCACCTTCTGGTTTGGGCATTATTGGGTTTTAACTATTCTGAAATGGCCAGTCCTTGTACAGAGTCATTTTTGCATATCGAGTATAGTATTTCAATGTGTCGTTGTAGTTGTGATACATATTTACCATGGCACTGAAGGTATTGGTCGTCTTAACTGCATTTGTCAGCCTTGTGTGTTATGGAACAACATGCCCGAAAACGAGAGAAGGTAGGTCCAAATGACATATAACTAACCACCGGGGATGGAACTGTGTTCTCTCTGAACCGTCCAAACCCACCCAAATCTTTACCGATGGAAAACACCCTTTCTCTTTATTCAATAATGTATCACCATCTGATATAGAAGCAAATTTGAAAATTCTATTTTGGAAGGGAATAGTTTTGACCCCGAACATCAAAGTAATATTTCAGCTGCAGACCAAGAATTGATAATTAAAACCTTGAATTTTGGGCTTTGGGTAGAATGGATATGTGCTAACTTCCCGAAGCTTAAAACCGAAACGAGGAACTGTGTTGATTACTGAAGCCCAATGGGCCCACTAGCGTTCTCGCACTTTAATCTCTTTTCCAATGGGTTGAAAAATAGAAATGCGATTTCGTATCAAACCGTCGCTCTTTCGATATCATGGCTCATTGATCGCAAGAGTGAGGATTTGACATAATCTCACACTTCCGTATCGAACCCTGACTGTTTAGAATTAAACCCTCGCTCTTTAGTTTTTTGAGTGAGGCAAAATATCAGTAATGTGAGGTTCCGACGCGAATCACAAAGTCGGCAATCAATACAGATGCACCAATAGAACAGTGAAGAATACACCTAATATAATAGCCTAACTTGTTAATTTCGAACTTACAGAATCTTCCATGACTTCCGGCCCCGCGTGCAATTGAACCCGGCAGGCGGAAGAGCGAGGTTTTGTTTCGGACACTCACGCTGTCGAGCTTTTTGCTCCGTTGAAAAAATCGAAAGATCAAGGATTCGATACGAAAGGGCGAGTCGCCGCGTCCGTCTTCTATAGTTGATCCCGGATAAACCTTTCTCCAATGAATTTTAGTTGTCAATTCGTAAACTACAGTTTGGAAGCTCTACAGTTCGATTGATATTTTACATGTAATGCAATTTTGATATTTTCTTGTAGAGTGGACCGAAGAGATAAAACAATTGATTGGGTGCCTTCGCGAATATTTCATTCAAAATGATTTCACGAAACTGGCTGATCTTTACACTGAGGAATTCAGGCTATTACCCATTGAAGAACAGCCCATAACTACGATGTCAGGTGAGTAACCACGTTAATTCAAAGGGCCGCAGTCTAGTGTGAAAACAACTGGACTAAAAAATATATATTCCTTAAATTTAGCAGCATTGTTGGATAGATATTGAGGCAGATCGGACAAGTGCACACAACAATTTTCCGAACGATCTCACTGTTATTAGCTTGAAGTTTTTGCTAGGCGTCAACATACAAAAACGCCTACTTGATCTAGTAGGCCCTAATACTAGCAGAGTTTATATATTAACGGGATTTGTTTCTGAATTCAGCTGTATGACGTCAATCGGGGACCAGGTGCAAATCCATTTATATTCCTTAGAAATAATGGAATAGGTACATGTTTTCAGGAAGTGTGGGTTGTTTTCAGCTGTGTGTCGCCATTTGAAGGAGCTGTGTCAGGTTACCAAACTAAATGTTAACTAAAGAACAGGCGCTCTTCCGAAAAAGGGATTTGTTTGTCTCAAAAGGCCATTTCTCTCTCAATAATGATAAAATATGTGCGAATATTGTCACATATTGTCCATAACTAACGGTAGTGCCGTTTATTCCTGATGTCTGCTCTCGTATTTCTATCATATGGCTCAAATCGTGACCCGTTTTCAGATGCCAATAGATTCTTTCCGCTAACAAAAACGTGATAATGGGCATAATTTACACAGTTCTTGACGTATAATCCAATCTATTTCCTTTCAATCTTATTTTTGGATAGTAACATTTAAATCCTGTTCATTCACTCATTCACCCCCTTATAAATAATAACGTTCTTGTTATTTAGCTGCATAACGTCAACAGGATTTTATTCAAATTTCAACTGAAAAACCCCCGCTTTCCTCTAAAGCACAAGCGTAACGCGTTTTGTGTAAAACGATGGTGGATGAGACTCATACCACAGCTGCAGTATGTGTGCTGCACTACTCCAGTAAATAACTTTGCTATTTTTAATCGTATTGCAGCTTGTGGCGTGAATTTCAATAGCTAACATCAAAATAGCGGCATTGCTGATCCTCTAAAATGTTATGTTTTGGAATGTGACCGAAGGCCTTTTCAGCTGTTTGTTACGCAGCTAACTCCAGCAAATATACCTTCGTACTCATTGTGGTTGCAAAGCTTTCCGATCTAAACATGTATGAATTACAGTTTCGCGTCTCCCTGCATTAATCAATTATTAATAACCAACTGTTCACACTGCATGGGGGAGAGGTAGCAATTCCTTATGTAATCAATGGAAAATAAAATAAACATTCAGATACTTTTGACATAAATATTTGCCACCCCACGGTTAAGGTGGTCAAAATATGAGATGAGATGACACATTGGTGGGCAAAATTCTCAGCGTACCGACAAGTAATCACTTGCGAGTAAGTTTACTCAAAGATATTCCAAGGACCAGCCGTGTCTTCTGGAGAGTTCTGTATCTCAGTTTCACTTTTATTATATCTACATGTCCATGAAGCCTCCTCGTCACTTAAATGTAATTAAATCTTAATTTAGTTTGAGCGGTGTATCGCCCAAACTGAATGGGTTTTTCATGACAACTGATTGGTAATACTGATCGCGAGGGCTTGCTGTTTAGGCTAGCCGGGGTGATGTTTTTTTTTTTTTTTTAATTCATATTATAAAACAATAATACAAATAAACATACTTTGTACATGCATACTTGAATACATCCTCACATTTCAAGTTAAACACTACACTAACGTTGCGTCATTTACCTGACCCAATGAATAGAGTAAATTGTTCCAACCGGGAGACACGTGATGTCATGTAGTCAATCAAGATAGGAGTTGGTCAATACCGTGCAACGAGGATTTTCTTTGATGTTTGCCTGTATGATTTCCAAATATGGCAAGTTGTGACTGTATTGATGTTAATTTCTTTCGAATAGCCAATCAAATTTGAAATTTAAAGAGGTCATACATTGCACTTCTCCTGATATGGACAACGGAATATCTATAGAGCTATGACACCACCGAATACGTATTTTGATCAGATACTGTGTTACGTTCAGCCAAGGAAACACGTGTAGTGTTCAATTTGGATATGCGAAGATGACTCGAATATAACATCTCTCGTAAGTCAGCTTTCCACAATGTTTAAAATCTCGACACACCTGCTTCCCCTCATACTAAACCAACATATATAAATTGCCACCAAAACATAAACACTGTGGACACCATTAACTGTTGCTTTGAATTTTTTTTACTCGTTTGAAGTGCTTTATGTTTTGAAGAAGTTTTCAAAGAGCGCCCATTTCTGTGTGAATTTTTCTATTTTCCCGCTTGTTACGGCAGTATATTTTTCTGTGCAGTAGTTCTTGTACAATATATCTTGAAGGGCTTTTAAATTAAGCTTTGAGTTTCCAAACTTTGACGAGTAGATGTATTTTTTGGTCAGCAACAGCAATGTATTTATGTTACACTGTTTATGGTCAAATCCTAAGATTTTTTTGTCTGCCCCAATGTCATCCAGCATTCCAATTTCAGTTTTCAGCCACCCCTCAAGACTGTCCCAAAGATTCTTAACAACTGGACAAATGAGAAACAGATGCTCTGATGTCTCTGGCTCTTGCTTACAATGGTCACATAAATTACAATCTAATATTCCAATTTTATGTAGGAAGCTTTTTGTTGGAAGAATTCTATGTAAAATTTTATACTGGGTGTCTCTGAGGATGGTGTATTTGGTACAATGAGTCACACTTTTGAAAACTTTGTTCCAGCTTATCTGATCTGACCGGCCTAGTGCTTTTTCCCATTTCTCCAAAGAGGTTATTTTAATACCAGTTTGACAATTCGATACATCATAGTAGCGTCTGCATCCCTTAACCTGCCCTGCCAAAAAGCGACAGTATAACGTTATTGGTGGCATTGTTAGTAAAGAGCTATCAAAGTTATTTTGTAATTTCTCGATCCAATCTTTTGGAATATTAGTCGTCAATTTATTGTATTCCAGGAAAGTACCTTGTATACAAAATTTGTTTTTGAAGTCCTCAAATCTTAATATTTTGCCATTGACGTCAACAATATCTCGTAAGAATTTAACTTGTTTTCTATACCACTGGGGTACGAAGAAAGAACTATCTTTACATTTGGTATTGTACCACAAAGGTTCGTTATAAATATCTTCGATAACACGGTGTTCGAGATTGTTGCATAGTAAATACCAAGCTTTGAAAGCATCTTTCCAAAAAGGATTAGTTGTTTCAGCTATGAGCATTTTTATATATTCAGGGCCTGTATCATATATTTTTGACCCAGTTACCATATTGTTCCACTTTGTTCCTTTAAACAGTAACCGTTTTATCCATGTTATTTTCAATGAATGTATGAGATTCCTCACGTTAACCATTCTCAATCCTCCTATAGTTGATAATCTTGGGTAAGAATTACACGTTTGATACGGTCCACACCTTTCCATATAAAATTGAATAGAACTGTATTCAAATCTTTGATGAATATATCAGGTGGGTTTGGCAGGGCAAGAAAGAGATGAATCAGCTTTGATAGTGCCAGTGATTTCATTATTGTGATTTTACCCAATAAAGTTAGGTTTCTCATTTTCCATTTGCTCAGATCTTTTTCAGCTCTTCCAGTTTTGCAAGATAATTGATCTTCCAAATGTCGTAAAAATGGGTAGCAGAAAATTGTATGCCCAGTAGATTAAAATCGTTCACCCAATCCAAAGTTATATTTCTGACATAGTTTTAACTCCAACCCAGTAAGTGCCCCTATCCAAACAGCTTTTGTTTTCTCTACGTTTATTTTTAGTCCTGAATGTTTATAAAACTCGTCGATACATTTCAGTGCTTCCTTCAGTGATTGCTCCGTCGAGGGCTAGCTGTGTGATGCTGTCTGCTCGAGTGTGCACCCACTCAGTAGTTTGGAAACGTAGTTCAGCAGGGGTCAGAGCAAGAGGTAGCTTCAGCTTAAGGTAGTCCGCTGGTGGTTTGGGCTTTTGGCTGCCAATTTCCATGTTTTTGCCTGTTTTCGCAGTAGGTTATCTCACTTACATAGGTTAAGATATAGGGAATTACTTTAAAAGTCTTCTCGCCAAGAATTGTGGGCATCAAAATCCATCCAGTTTGACGAATTTTGATAGATATTGTAAGTATCTTCAAACAGTTAGAATATATTAAGAGTTAAATACTATTTATATGTTTTTTCATAAATAGTTTTCCCCTATTTATTTCTGGGTTATCGAATGGAGCATGGATCAGTCCACTCAGCACTGTCTTTAGTTAAAAATTGCACACGAACCTATAATGTTGCCCCTTGTTTTTCTTCATATCACACAATTATGAACGTAACTACACACATTATTCAAAAAGTTAATTTCTTTGATTTACCACCAGCGGACATCCTCAAGTGGAATAAGATACAGATATCGAAGAAGTAATAATTTAATAGTCAGATGTAAGAAACCGCTCATAGTAAAATAAGAGTTAATACTCGTAGATGTCAGTTCTTATTTAGAAGACTAGTCTGTAAAGCCCGACGTTGACCAAGCGTGTATTCTCCACCTTGTTAACATATACCGAGGGTGAACCTTGGGGCCATCGGCAGAATTACACCATATACAGATGACAGCGATAAGAGAGAACATGACATGGTAGTTTGAAAAATACCTGCCAGAAACTGACACTGACGCTGTTGAATCATATGGTTTGCAAGCGTAATTTATATGATGGCATGCACCTTTAACCTCTTTTGCTGGACGAATGCCACTGGGTCTAGTATGATTGCGATAGGCCAAAGAATTTCATATGCTTTGCAAATGTAAGTCGGAAACCTTCAGCAACCCCAATGCGAACTATACATATGAGACCAATGATGAGAATCCATGCCTCATAACCCTTAAAAGGTGATGACCTTAATTTACAATCATAGATCATCACGGTAATGCCCGTCATGCTCAATGGTGATTATAAAAAAATGTGATGGCTCTAACTCATCACCGTTCACCAAATATCCCCACTCGTTACTCCTAAAACACGTCCCGGGCCGCCCGGAGCCACCCGGCCTTAAAACACCAACCATGTATCGATATCCCGAGTACATATTACATATTCTGAACGCGCTGAGCGTTCATGATTGATATCACGACGGGAATTACCTCGATTTTATTTATATACATGTATAATTATATTATATTTCCCCGTGGCTCGGATGATTATGAATGCACTTCGGTGTAACGCTGTTTACCGTCAATAATTTTAGATATTACACGTACATATTCCACTTCTTCTGAACGATTTAACTAAGAATGGTAGTTCACTCCTTGACGGAAAGCTCTTTAAAATAACATCACTGAAAATCATAACTGAGTAAATTCACTCAGATAAGTGAGTAAACATCTTGTCTTCCCAGTAACACACTTAAATGTAAGTTAACACATCGCCGCGTGTAAATTTACTCACTTATGGTGTATGTTTACTCGCTAATGTTTAAATACACACGCCCAATGAGTAAATTTACACAAGTTAGGAGTAGTAGTAATTCAGCAATGAGTAGATATACTTCAAAAATGTGTAATTTTACTAAGTGAAGTACCTCGTCCACCGTCTACATACATGTAGACAAGTGTAAATCAACATATAATATTGTGTAAATGTACTCATATAAATGTGTATATTTCTCCACTGATGTTTAGATAGACTCACCCAATGAATAAGCATTACTGAAACCATGAGTAGTTTTACAAAGGAATGAGTAGATATACTCCCAAAATGTGTTATCTTCCTCGAATAAGTAAGTAAGCTGGTCCGTCAGCTACAGTGTAAATTTTCACGTTCAAAGTGTCACTGGAGTAGGTCATTTTCAAGATGACAATGTGAACCCCCCACATCGTTATCTTGAATACGACCTAACCTTACACAAGTGCCACAGTAAGTAAAAATGAAGTATAGATTTGTCTCATTACGTTCCAAGTTAAACAGGTTCGGTTCCTCCCTGGAAAACTGACCTTCTTGTACTTTAGCCTGGAAGTACACACTGATATTTTTTATTACCACCCCTCCCACTTCACGTGAAATGTACCAAACCACAATCCTGTCCAAATGATTTTTGAGAACGTAAACTGTCTTCTGAGAAGAGCACTTTTCAACCTTCTGAGCTGGTCACGTGGGTATCGTCGTTTGATTGTATCCTGAACAGAACACAGGCTCGCCACTGTCACAATTTTATCAGAAATTACTCGAGACTTACTAAGTACGCGAAACACAATAAAAGTTAGCTATGATATTATCCAGTAATAACACAACAAAGCATTTAATGCGGGATATGTACCACGAACATCCACCTTTGGCGGAAGTGACGTCATTTACTTCATTTTAACCTAAAGGAAGGAACATTTTGAAACACTTGACACCACAGACAGGGTAATATCTGAACAAGTACTGAGAGTAATATTATAGCCAAGCTCAAAAGAATAAATATTTTGCAGCTAATTCTGTAACCTACATGTACCCCCCATTTTTCCAATCAGTGATATTGGACATCTACAAGTTACAAAGTAATCTAGGCACAATTCCCCATATATGTGTACCACGTCCTGTAGGACAATCAAGGAAGAAAGTGACCTAATAACAGGCTGATCAAGGGAGATAACTCCATCAGTCAAAAGTGATTTGCAGAACGCTGAGAGCTAAAATAGAAGAGAATTTGTGAAATTTTAACCTGCGAATCTAAGTAAATTTGCTGACTGGTCGGGAGATCGGTTGCAAATTTAATGTAAAATTGTCTCCGAATGAAATCTTTGTCCATATTCATCTGTTTCATATAATTAGTGCAAACTGCGGAACATAATGACCCTCCCTCCCGACCGGACTTGCGAGCTTGTTGAGGGGAGGGGGGAGGGGTGTTTTTCGAGTTATTTTTAGTAATTATACCACTGTGATATCTAGCATTTCCCTTCATCAGCATCCTCTACCGGGACGAAATAAAAATTAACTGCAAAATTACGATCGCCGTGGATTTAGAACACCATATCTCAGGTGGAATACACAAACTTTGATAAAAACACCTATTTCGGGTCTATCGTCTATGATTCCCCTAAAGGGCATCATGTGTATGAAATTCACGAGTTGCTCAGCATTTTCATCGGTACTGATTATTCCAATTAGATAATGTTGCCAAACATTGATGACTGAATGAAATATGAATCAGCTAGCTCCGTCTGTATGTCACATCTGTAGGTAAAAAGGAAGTATACATTTGTCCCATTACGTTCCAGGTTAAACAGATTCAGTTCGCCCCTGGAAAACTGACCTTCTTGTACTTTAGCCTGGAACTACACACTGATGTTTTTGATTACCACTCCTTCCACTTCACGTGAAATGTACCAAACCACACTCCTGTCCAGATGATTTTTGAGAACGTAAACTGTCTTCTGAGACGAGCACTTTTCAACCATCTGAGCTGGTCACGTGGGTATCGTGGTTTGATTGTGTCCTGAACAGAACACAGACTCGCGACTGTCACAATTTTTTCAGAAATTACTCGAGACTTACTAAGTAAGCGAAACACAATAGAAGTTAGTTATGATATTATCCAGTAATAACACAACTGAGCATTTAATGCGGGATATGCTTACCACGAACATTGGCGGAAGTGACGTCATTTACTTCATTTTAACCAGTAACGCTAGCTCACTGTTAAGGTTTGACAAGAATAAAATGATAACTACGTTAATTTTAACAAACGTTTTATTCGTAACACGGAGAACATTCAGAATTTAACTGTTTGGATAACTTCTCCATTATTGCCAATAGTGGTCTTTTAAACACTCTTCATTTTTGTTATTACCAACATTAGTTCTCAAAACACTGTCCAATCCGATGTGAACTCCTACGCTCATGGACTGAAGATGCGATACAAACTCGCATTGATCAATCGAAGAGGCCGAGGTCAACCACATCTATTCAACAAGTTTAAATAAGCTTGGTGGGACAGTCATGTTCATTGTATATTATATGACGTTTCAAAATCTGGGTTCTCAATAACTTGCCATGTACACCCAACTTCACGTGTACAGAGCTCAAAGCCCCCCAGACTGGAGGAATGACGGGGGCATTGAGGTTTTTGTGATATGCAATATCGAAGGCATATTAGACGGCCAGCAAAAACCTGGATCAGGTCTTCTGTGTGGCAAACCAAACCATTCTGCTTCAATGGTGAATGCTCCACTGTTAGAATCCAAGGTTTCCAAGATCACTGTCATAGGCTAAGATTGGAGAGGTACCCACAGCTTACTTGAAACAAAAAACTGTTTCTGTAACATTTTCAATCAGGAATTCGAATATTTAAATAAATTTTGTTTACGGAGTGATCATTCTCACTCGCAATCATTTGTGTACCTTTTCGTCTACCGTTATCATGTTATCGGTCACTCTCTTGTAGCATCATGCTTGATAATTTGAAGCCATAAAAAGACTGATATATACATAGCCCTACCTCAAATAATGTTTTTTGGCCATTTCACACAAAATCTGAAGGTTTTCATGTTGAAAAATAAGTGCTAAAAAACCCTGAACTCAGGCTCAAAATTCCAATGCATGAAATTGAAGATTTACAAACATTAGACACTGCTTATATACAGTCACCGTGTAATCTTACTCAGGTAAGTGTAATCTTACCCAAGTTAGTGTAATCTTACTCAGGTAAGTGTAATCTTACTCAAGTAAGTGTAATCTTACTCAGGTAACTTGTAATCTTACTCAACTTCAAGTAAGTGTAAATTCACACATTTGCGTTTGTGTGCCATCCAGCCAAAACGCCAGAATGTCATATGCTTGAATAAGAACCAGAAAATATAATGTGCAAACTAAAATCATGTTCGTGTGGTCATGGTCTGAATCTGTAGACGTTCCCCACAAGGATCAGAAACGAATCCCTCGCAAAATGTGATTTTGAATCCAATTTCTCGTTCCTACAAAATCACCCAACTGCCATCATATCAGTACCGGTACAAAATGAGGCTATTGAAACATTGAAGTTATGTTCTACTTCTAATTAATTGCATTGATTGATCACATTACCTTGTATAACCACAGAGATTATCCTGGGTTGTCTTCTTCTTTCGTGAGCAGTCAAACAGCAATGGCGGGTGCAGTATGACGCGGTATCCCATAATTCATTGCAAGACTCACTCAAGTGAGTAACTTTACACAGCAGCTGCGTTACCGGGATGCTGTACTCATTAAGTGTTTAATTTTACTCGCTTGCGATTTTCAGTGATTGCATGTTTCGGTTATTCGGAAGCCAAGATGTTATTTGTCTAACATGTTATGAAATTCACTTTTATTTTCCCTCGACCGGGAGATGGCCTGATTTTCGGAAGATTATGACTGAGATAGTTGAGGTGAGGAAAAGAGAATAAAATGTGAGAAGCTATTGGGGAGTTGGAATCTCCTGATTTGGATATGCCACGTTCTCTTGTGAAATTTTGTCATCAAGCCCGTACATATAGATGACTCTACCTAACCTGCAACTATACCCACACCAGGAATATAGGTTTCGGTCATTTTGCGATACGCTAGAGACTGTAATAATCAGAGTGATTTTTTAGAGAAAGACGGAGTTTTTGAAACTAAACTCAGACTGAGAGATTAAGAGAAGCACGAAATTGAAGCCTGCATTTCTGAAGTCATCCACTCACAAGGAGTCTTTAAAGGCGTAAGACTAACAGCAACTACAGACTAGGAAACCAGACCGTTTCACCACGACATTCCACCTAGTTCCCAATCATGTGAAGAAATTCATTAGAAAAATACTGGTATCTCATTCAAGAGAACAAAGAAACCAATATGGTATTTCCCAACCGCCCGGCTTTTGTGTTTAAAAGGGAAAGAATTTTGAAAGAATTGTGACATAAATCGAAGATTTGATAGCTTACTCATTCCTATATTAAAATGATCGTAAACCCTCAAGCAAAGTTTCGATCAAATGAAAGACCATTGCAAACAGTGTGGGAACATATTTATTGTATTTTTTACGATTTTATTACACAGAGTAAACTGCAAATAAAGCATGGTATTCTATGGTGGTCTGTTGCAATCATATCTAGGTTCAGTGACGTCACACTGCCTTAATACATATATTTCAAACTGGATATGCACTTTCCAATGATTGATTCAAGCTTACGGTGTGCATACTTTGAATTTCAACACAGAATGACTGTTCCAATGTTCATGTTTCACCAAAATCTGGGAGATGGTAACTGTCGAGTCAGTTTGGATCTTGCATTTAATTTCCCCGATTTTGTTGAAACATGCACATTGGAACAGTGAGTCTGTGTTAAAACTCACACATGTATATACACCTTAAACTTGAATCAAGCATTGGAAAGTTCATACACAGTATGAAATATATGTATTAAGGCAGTCACTGGACCTAGATATGATTGCAACAGACCACCATAGAATATCATGCTTTATTTGCAGTTTACTTTGTGTAATAAAATCGTTAAAAAATACCTTAAATATTTTCTGACACTGTTCGCAATGGTCTTTCATTTGATGAAAACTTCACTTGAGGGTTTACGATCACTTTAAAAGGCTGTCCCTGCTGAAAGATACACCTGTGTATTGGTCGAAGATAACTCCCGAATTTATCTGGAAATATTGCTCTAAAGTATATAATACGTATATTTACGAAACTGTAATATTATTCCAGTAAATATCCAGATAATGTCCGATCAGAAGATATGTTTATGGGATATGTTGATGGACATCTTCTTGCAGTGTAATGGACACCCTCATTCCGATTATATCATTAATTTCTCACATTTTATTCCATTGTTCTCTATCTCATTCATAGTCTTCCGAACATAAGGTCATCTAGGCAGCGAGATAATTCAAACAATAATATTTCTCAGGCCCTCCCATCATCAGCGAAATTCATTCAAGGTTAAAGTGTTCATAAAGAGTGGAATATGTACGCCGAATATCAATAAATTATTATGGAGAAACGGCGTTATAACCCGGCACCCCCGGGTTCTTCCGGGCGTCCCTGAACGTGTTTGAGTAGGACCAGTTATGGCCTACAAATGACTGTAAAATCCACCAGTGGTCACAGGACCTACGAAGTTGGGTTTCATATGATTTAAGTGTGTACCTTGACCGAAGACTAACCATTTACATGATCGTAGGAGGCATTGAGACATGTTTTTGCCAATTTCGAGGTTTCTACATTGATCTTGACCCAATTAGGTCAGGTCCCACTGACATTGACCTAATTAAGCGCATTTCCATGGTTTTAGGTGGCATTAAGACATGTTTTGACCAATTTCGAGGTTGATAGGTTACCTTATTTCGAGGTTTCTATGTCACCTAATTAGGTCAGAAATTTTGTCAAAAAGTAGGTCACATTGGCCTTGACCGAATTAAGTCAGGTCTCACTGACATTGACATAATTAAGCGCATTTTCATGGCCTTGAGAAGCATTTATAAGACATGTTTTTTGCCAATTTCGAGGTTTATGGGTCACCCAAGTAGGTCAAATTGTTTCAGTACTTACTGATAACAGTCCCCTAATGCACGTTCATGCCAAAAATCAAGGTTCTAATGTCAACGTCTCTCCTTACTTTGCCGGAGAAAGGATTCGGATAGACTGAATGACTCACTCATTCCTGGACAATTTGCAAATAAGAGCCTTCTTCGCAGGAAAAAAACACAAACAATCTGCCAGCCCACATTATGGACACATTCGTAATTAGGTTGAATCACTTTGCCTTTGTGACGGTAAGCAATGTGACGTATAGTTTCAAACTCTGTGACCGTTCGGAAAGCTAGCAACTTTTCTAGTTGACCTATTGGCAAATGTCGTTTGACCTAAATATATACGGTGGGTCGTAGTGACATCGAATTTTAGATTTTTTTAAAATTTATTTTTACATTTTCTATTACTTTTTCTGAATATCTGAACAATTTCTTGCCAATTTTCTACAAACAGATTCCAGATAATCACCGTATTTTTCAAATTTCTGTCATTAACATCTTTACCATTTTTTTCACCGAAAACCAAACAAAACGCTTAGAAACGTTTACATCGCGGTGGAAACGTTTATATCGCGGTGGAAACGTTCACACCGCCACGACAACGTTTATACAGCAGTGGAAACGTTTGCAAAAACTTCATATTGCTCCCATATAGTTCAGTTAATCAATGTTTGCTTTATTCTATTGGTTTCGGGCTGCCATTTTATTTTTAAATTTTGAGGCAGAAGAGTTCAAAATACAGCTTGATGAAGAATTTTTCTGCATTCGCCTCCTCCAAATTATGTTTGCCGCCTTTTAACACGAATGCTTACAGCATACTTTCCATGCCCAACTCCGACTCAGTCTACCAAGGCAATCCTCAAATAACCCAGGCCAGCTAGGGTTAACGACTCGGTTCATACTTTACTGTTCCACAATGTTTTCAGATCTGCAACTTTGGATGGAGAAAGTAACTGAATACTGGTCCAGGTTTGAGGCTGAGGGGCTGGAGATACTGGACATTAGATCTGATCAGGCTATAATTTATTTTCTCTGTAAGGGATTCGACTACCACGAACAGCTGGTTGAAGTGGCGAAGTAAGTGCCTTGTCATAACAATTTTACTAAAAAAAACCGTGGGGCTTTCGGAGTTGACCTAGGATGTCTTTGTGCACACGTTATGTCATGGTAAGAATATGCCTCAGCTCCGCAGATAGCTTGTCGCAAGAGGCGACTAGGGCACCCGTGAGGTTCCCGGGTGTGAAAAGAAAACAGGACTTCACCCGTGGGGTTACCGGGTGTGAAAAAATGTAGGACCCAACGTCATGATATGACTGAAATATAGCTGAAAGCCGTATTGAATCATATTTATTGCCTTACTAAAAACAATTATTATGGATTGAATTTAAGGAATACAGATTTTTTCCAGCGTTTTCGTTTCAAGAAATCGGAAAGTATAGGGTACACGTGCTATCGTTTCAGAAGCTTAGTATCTTTATTGTATTGTCACAGGAGGTGGGGGGTGGGGAGTTGATGGGGGAGAGGGGTAACAGTGTGTTAAACAAAAGCAAGCTTTCATCCGAAACCCTGGGACGGGAAAAGAAAAATAGTTAGAACACATGATTTTATGGACTACCGTTTATCGGTGATGTACCTTTGTGATGGCTAAGAATGTCCCGGGGATTAGTGTCCCTGTTCATATCTTTTTATCCATAATTGAGGACAAAAATGGGTAGAATCGTTACACGCCCGACAAAATCACAATTTTTTTTAGATATTACTTGTGGTATAAAATCGTCAGCTTCCGAAAATCTAATAAGAAGCAGAACAGTATGACGTCATCATGACGTGGCTGTGCTAAAACAGCCATATAATTACTGATTCCACATCACCAACCTGGATATTATGGCTATCCTTTAGGCCTCGTACTTGTGTCTAATTCTGCCAGAAAATGTAATCAGATGTTCAATAGCTGCTTCGATGACGTCACAATGACGCCATTCTCTGGAACTTTTATACGTTAATGATTTTGTTTTATTGTTGCGTTTTTTCCCCCAAATTGGTATGGGTAAATCAGAAATAATTATTTGATTTGAAACAAAATAATTCTACGCACTTCCTGTTAGGCTAAACCGAAAAAGAAGAAAAAAAAACAACCAGAAAAACATCAAAAACGGGACTTTGCGGCTTCACCTTCATATTCAGCATCATGATTTGCCCGAATGATAATTCAAATAGGTTAAAAATTACTTCAATGTAATAATTTATGGTGTTTCAGTTTTCAAGGTTTCGTCGATCCACAGATATAGGAGATGTTCGTCAAGGAGGTTCGGTATCGACTATGCCGCCATGACAGATACATGACGATTCAAAGATGTGTCACACAGATTCTAATGTACAGTGTAGTCTTGTCCAAAAAGTGAAACAAACCTATAAAAATATCCGAGCATGTATGTGATACATGCATACCGGTACTTCCATTCAATAGGGAACGGAAACAAAAAATGAACGACACCATGACTAAGCGTCTCGTTCGAAGGGTCTGTAATTAGTTCAGGAGAGGAGTGTAGCAAAGAAAAGGCAATCTCTTAGCATTCGCATTTGGGAGGAACTTTGGGGGCGGATAAAGGAATGCAAATGAGGGTTGTATGACCTTTGACTTTGGACGTATATGGGTGTCACGGAACGTTTCCATGGCGACCCGGAATGTCCCCCAAGGAAGAGACTGACGGCATCGGTAATGCCATCAGTAGTAGAGCGCAGGTTGGGTGATGAGAGGTGTGTCAAAGTGGGTGGTGTCATGGGGGTATAATGTTTTGTCTTTGTGGACCTGTGAGGCCAAGGTCTGCCTGCGCAAATTAGGTCTAGAGGGAAGTCATTTTAGGATAGGCTTGGGCTGCGGAGCTGAGCCCGTGGACCGGTAATGTCATGACGCGCATGTGCAGTCGAGGACTCCACACGTGAGTTCCTTGTTGGTGAAAACGTTGTGTCCGAAGCGGCATGGCACTATCGCGGTACCTACGTCTTCACCATAACGGCACCATAGCGATACCGGAGCGGACCGTCGATGGTTGTGTGTCTGCTGCGGTACCTCAATGGTATCGCTACGGTGAAGATGTAGTCATCGCTATGGTATTATACTGCTCTGGACACAATGTTTCACAGGCGGAGCACTTAGGTGTGTAATAGCGGAAATGTATTTTCGGGTACGCATGGGCATGTTTGGACGATTTATGTACCGCCTTGTGTCAAACTGTAGGGTACATGACATCATTTTGAAGATATCAGCCTGTACAATAATTACCTGGTAGTGGACCGGTGATATGCCCAAGAGCACTTCGGACTACTAGTAGAGAAATGGCATTTACGCTGCGTAAGCGCCTACATGTGTAAATACCCTAATACATTACATTTGGGGAAGGCATGCCGACCATGGACCTTGAAGGTGACGGAACTCCAGGGAAGATTACTGAGTCATATGTAGACAAAGCGCATTTTTAGGAGCGATCGGCTCTTCACATAGCCTCCATGTCTTGTGAAAGAGAATAAGCCAACTATGCCAAATATCATTAACCTTAACTTCTTTTCATCATCCCTCACACACACATATATACTTAACGCCACGGGCGTCTCCCACAATAGCACTAACATTCGTCTAAATGGCTAGTCCAAAGGGGATGATTACACAACAGCAGAGGATAGCGTGCCATTTTATTAAGCCCATTTTAAGTGTTACAGCACATCCAAGTGATGAGTCACACTGATTATTTGTATTGTCTTTGTGTGTCATGCGTGATTGCTCAATGGGCAGACCGATCGCCGTCTAAGGATGGGCTGGTCTGTCAGTTTGGTGACCAAGAACGTGACATTTTTTATCATCTCCATGGTCCGTTGGGTGTTGGAGCGCTGCTTCTGGGCCCATGGGAAAAGGATCCAAGTTATCGATCTGGACCAAATCCATCTCCAGTGAGGCACGACTCGTAATGGCGACAGTTGGTCGAACACGTGGATGTTAGCGCCAGGATAAGAAAACCGGAGTTGGTCTGTATCTTTATGACGTAAGATGTACCTGACGGCTAGTTTCAGGCAGTGGATTGCTCCTTAAAAATGCCTTCCACGTAGCTCCGTAGACGGGCAAGGTCGATCAGGCGTAAATTCTACCAGACGGTGGTGATGATGAAAATGCCGATCGATGCTTCCCCATTGACGCCGGTACATCTCACTCAGTGAATGGGCGTCGATGAAGGCCACGCTGAGTCCGACTTCTCTGTCATCTCTGAAATCATCGCTATCGTGGAGTGTCTTGAGTGAATCCTCAGGTTCGTTCATCCGTTGGACGGAAAATAGATGCATATCAGGCGATGCGGTGGTGGAGGAAGGACCGCTGTGAGATCTGCATCACGGTGCGTGGGTGGGTCCCTCGGCTTCGATGCTGGTCTTTACGGGTGCTTCCATACGCAAACGTGCCTGCGGAACAGGGTGTCGTCTATGAACGAAACGTTAGGGGTTACGTCAAATTAATATAGGCACTTTCTCGATGCCTTCGAGATGGATCGGGGAATTTTTCGGCTGAAGCCGGGAGGGTAGAACCGGGACACCCGATGACGTCTCCCGATTTGCTCCCGGTTCTGTCTCGATCGAAACCTCCTGATTTTCGAGATGAGTAAGAAATTGATCGGTAATCTCGAACGGGGTCCCGGTTTCAATATGTCCGTGTTTTGTTGTCGTTAATTTGGCCTATCTTAACTTCTCTGGCGATTGAAGTGTTGGGCTGGTATCATAGTTTTGGGGGGCTCGTTGTCTACCTATATCGCGACCAAAATATAATTCAGAAAATTGATTTTTTTAGATGTTTTTAATGTTATTCATCGTTTAGTCGAAACATCTATGTCCTGATTTTATTTATCTATAAATACATTACGAATTTATCTGTAAATAAACTACGAAATGGCTCTCCTACCAAACTTTCTGCGTTATCACCGGAATGACAAAAAATGAAGAGCTGAAGCTCCGTTATTTTATAGTTTATCATAATGGGGTCATTTTCTAGCCTATTTGCATAACCCCCGAGCATGTGTAAATTCAAGATGGCGGCCACGTCTGGTACCAGAAAAGTGATGTTTTTGTCATATTTCTTCAAAATTTCTGCTTGTTTGCGATGAGAAGCGGCCAAAAGTTATTTTATTTCACATCACATTAATATTTACTAATTTATCATGCAGTTTTTGCGGAGAAATCGAACAAAGAATTTTTTTCGAAAATCTGAACGAAAAATCGACCAAAAATGCCCTTTTTGAAAATGACGTCACTGTGACCGTATCAAAGCGACCATCTTGGATTGTTTTCTTACATTTTCGGGTGGAGCGTGACTCAAGGGTATATTGTGGTAAGTTTCAGCCCCCTAGCTCAAGGGGTAAGAAGATTTCGGCCAACCCCTCAGGCCAGGATAGGCCCCAAAAAACTCAGGCCAGATAGGGTTAAACGCATATGTATTCGGCGACATTAATCTCGCTGCCACAGAGTATATATTAACCGAGCATTCGACTTTCGAATGGTTCAAACTTTCATAAGATGGCATCTCGATTTTATTCCCGAAGAATGTCGAGGTGTTTTTCAAGGAGGATCCTGCGCTTCGAGAGAAAACCGGGACAACAATCGATAGAGATAAATCGGGACCCTTTGATATTTATCGTTTTAACTCGTTTATCGAGAAACCGTCTCGATCGATTTGACGTGACCCCTTAATGGCATATAATTTCACTCTAGATTTTGAAGAATCGTCCACAAGCCCCACATTTCTCCGTGAGTGCCCCCTCTCCCGGACTAACCGCTGAGACCGAGGTAACACATCCAGGCGATTTGATGATATATGTCAGCAGTTCGTGCAGGCACATGTATACGGTGCAACAGGGACGTGACATTATACGTTTTTCAGGGGAGTAAACTGTTTCAATATGTTTGTACTGGTATACTACGTGCAAGGTGGGCATGTGGGCTCCTCGGCAGAGTGATCCGTGGACTCCTCTATCCTTATACGTTCTGACTCGACGCTGGCTTCCATGGGTTCTTCCACCCGCAAAGGTGCTTGTATAACAATTTGTTGTATGCGTTCATGTCTCTGCAAGTGACTCGAAGCGATATTCGCATCCCTCACGATCCTGCTTTGCCGTTGGCCAATGGGGTAAGGAAGCGTCTCCTTTAGTCGTCCCGATCTTGTAGGGAATTCTTCGAGAGAATGTCGAGAGAAAAAAATGAGAAAAACGAAATCGTTTTCGAATTTCTCGATCGATTTTCTCCTTATCGTTTTTTATTCGTCTTCTTTTTTTACCGTCGAGAATCAATGGTTTTATATTGATCGAGAGAATGTCGAGAAATTCTGATCGAGAAAGCTTCGAGGTAATATTGCGAAACCATCGAGAGGCGAAGGAATACAATTACGTCATTCACAGATTAGCAGCTGTTAATCGCCGCTATGTGTGAGTTTGCTACATAAAGTATATGCCCAGGTAAAATTGAGCTGTGTCTCCCGCTTTACCAGCTAACATACCATGCCATCACGATTTTAAAAGAGACTGCATTGAATTATCACATTTGCATCAGCTTTATTGTATTATACTTAATGAATGTAGTCCAGTGATTATCAGTCCGGCAACCTGACCGCCCAACCAATTTTTCTCCGGTCTTAACCATTTAAAATGTACAGGAAATATCGTCGGCATTATATTTGGTTTTCATTCATGTTCTTTCTATAATAACGGACATATACATCAGGAATACACTTCTGTACATTTACGTATCCCGGGTCTATCACTGGGACCGAGCACATGTATAGTATTGGGAATGTAGTTTTACATAGAACCAGTAACCTGGTTCCCTAGTCTACGGGTATATTTCAGCAATGTAACCGGCTAGGCAGGGTGCCAGGCTGGGCAGGGTGCCAGGCTAGGCGAAGTCAGATGCGGCACTGCTTTCAATCGGTTTTTAATCGCTTTTCTCCATTGAGAAGAATTATCGAAGGATTCTAGACTGATTCGCGATACCGTTCTTCTTTCGAGAATTTTTTTTCGAATGAAAACCGATCAATAAGCGAAAAAAACCCGATTTCACGAAACGTTCCGTTTTTGTGCAAAAAATTCTCGATTCTCTCTCACCTTTGGAATTTGCGATGTCGAGAAAAGACCACAGATTTCTCGACGCGAAACCGAACGATATTTGGAGACGCTTCCTAACCTCTGGTGGCGGTGTGAATTGTCCACATGATATATCTCTACAGGTTCTACAAGTATGTTGGGCGAGTGCACCTTGGCTGACAGATTCATTTTGGCCTTAGTGATGCATGTGTGTGAATGTCTTTCAGCAGGCCGTACAAGTGAACCGCATGGGGCTTGACAGAGTGCCTACTGAAACGAGGCAGCACGATCATTTATATAGCGCTTGCTAACGTAGATCGGATAAGCTGTTGTCCAAATTTTGGAATATGAGAATTTTGCGGGAATTTTTCTACCTATCATTGAACCGGCACGATTATCTTCCAGTAAACTCCTGTAATCGATATGGTCAGCTGCATGTAGGTCAGTATGACTGATGATACTTTATACTCTATTTCAATCCCCACTCTGAGTTAATTTTTTACCACAACCTGTTATAACTATATTATTATAATAAAACACACAAGCCATGGGGTTGGGTGAGATATTTTTTTTATTCAATGAACAACAACAACAACATGAGAACTTACGGCCAGGATGGGGCTTGTACATTGAAATACTCTCCGGTAAAGTCATTACGCCATTACATCCCGATCCGCAGTCTTGGGGCGCTCGTCAAACGTCTGCACGATCCTGGGTAGGTTCAGTCCGCGACATCGATGGAGTAGGTAAAACAGGCTGTAATGTCTACTGATTAGGCCAGGTGGAGAATGAAAGGCTTGGTCGGCGTCGGGCATCACATGTATTTTGCTGCATACGAACTTGCATTCAATAAATACGCCCTCGTTTTGGCCATTTTTTCACTATCTGGCAGTCACTTGGTTCATCGTTTTCCAACAGATGACTGGATAAGGCTACTACATCATCGCTAGTTGTAGCTAAGATTCATAGCGGCTGCCTTCCCTCACCGCTATGCCAACGACAAATACATTTCCCTGGTGGTAACTCGAACATCTCCATGGCGCATTTATTATTACCTTCGCGCCCTATTGGACCTTCATTAACTTGAGAAAAAGGGCTGCCATGAATAAAAATACCATAATCGATGTTGTGATCATCATCCCCTGTATACACGGGGTCTATTATGACGGAAATGCCCATCTTCTTGAACCTCGATTTCAGGTGATTTTGAGGCTCCATAGGGATAATTTTAACGTCTGTAATTAATTTTTGACCGACGAATGGCCATTTAGTCTGCCATTTCTGTATTTTTATTCATGTCGGCCCATTTTCTCAAGTTAATGAAGGTCCAATAGGGCGCAAAGGTAATAATAAGTGCGCCATGGAGATGTTCGAGTTACAGGGAAATGTATTTGTCGTCGGCATAGCGGTGAGGGAAGGGAGACGCTATGAACCTTAGCTACGCTAGTTGGTGCTAATGACCGTGCGGTCGTGTCAGTCAATATGTCCGCATGAACATCTACACTAAAAGCGTGGCTGGTATACAAAAGGATCACAGTGATCACGTTTGGTTCTTTGTGATGTTTTCAGAAATATGCATTCAGTATATTTATCTTGCTATATTACGTCTTATTACGGTTCCGGTTCAGGTGTGGAGCGAGCAAGATGACACGGTGAGAACACTTCGCTGAAAAACGGGATATCTGTCTATAATAACGAAGTCAAATGTCTGGAAAAGGTAACAAAATGTCCAAGAAAAAACCGGGAGATCTGTCAGTGTATTTGAGTACAGTTGTGCAAAATGCAGTGCTCGAAAACCGTGCACAAGACAAAAATGGCGACGGCCATTCCTCGCTTGAAAACACACGTCTACCCAGCCAAGTGAAAGTGGGTCACCGAATTTGACGGTAAGCGAAGGCTCACAGGAGCTAAAAGACTTTATTACACAAAGTATTGGAGCTTCAGAAAAATGTTTGATATTCAGATGTGATGAGATGAAGAAAACATTGAACAATATCCAGACAGAAATCAAAGAAACTGTGAAAAGAGTGGACGATGTCGAAACACGAGTGAGTGGATGTGATGACAGGTTGTCGAAAATAGAGAGACAGTAACCCAGAAACTCTGGCTGTGATAGGTAAATTTAGGGTAAGGGGGCGTGGCATTCCTATCACAGCCCAGATCGCACCTAGGTTAAATTTTAGCGATAAAAATTTGACTGGCGAAGAGCAACTTTTCGCTGACGAAAATAACGAAACGGGAGAGAAAAAATATGCCAATTTGATACAGTTTGACCGACCTGAGCTTCTTTCACCATGTACCATCTCTAATGACTGTTTGGGACTCCAAAAAATTAGTGACGACGAAGAAAACGCTCGATTTCGATGTTTACCGCCATTTTCTCAGATTACAGCTCAACGAGACTTGGCCGCGCGTGCGCACTAGTATCGTGACCTTTCTGATATGACTATGGTGAAATGGACGAGTCACGTGGTCAGAAAGGTCAATCGCGTTGGAAATCTCGAGCTCTCAACGAGACTGAAAATGGCGGCAACTTGACGAGTTAGATGACAAAATTAGAGTTTGGAAGAAGATTTCGTCTAACGGAATGAGTCATTAGTTGATTATCAAAGTTCTGGAGATGCCAAATCATATTATTTATTCGATAAAATGCTTTTCGTGCCTTTGTCTCAATTCCCCACGCCGTGTGCAGTTGAAGATCTCGAGCGACTGACGTCTTATTTATTTTTTTCCTTTTCGGTCTGTATATGTGATTCGGGCTAAAGGGGTCAGCAACAACAATAATAAAAAAAAAAAAAAATAGAC
This sequence comes from Hanleya hanleyi, assembly GCA_036873755.1. Lineage (NCBI taxonomy): Eukaryota > Metazoa > Mollusca > Polyplacophora > Lepidopleurida > Hanleyidae > Hanleya > Hanleya hanleyi. The sequence continues at coordinate 29,602 of JAVTVY010007710.1, forward strand.
CCCTTAGCCGATGTTTTCGGGCTAGAGAGACAGCATTTCAGAAAAACATAAGAGCAATTAATAAAACAAATAGAAGAATTACAGACCCAAGCAACTGTGAAAGATATACATGACCGTAACAAAAATCTTTTATTTTACGGCATCCAGACTGGAACGGAAAGTACTGAACAAAAATCTGAAAAATTTCTTCCGAACCGTCCTGGGTTTAACCGATGAAGAGACGGCCAGTATTATGTTCCCCGCGGTGCACAGGCTACAGAAGGGGAGGTATGGCCCGATAGACGATCGCCCGCCCGGTATTATCGCAGTCTTTGTGCAGATGGAGGATAGAGACGAAGTGTTCAATGCGGCAATTACCAAGCTGCGAGAAACCGGGAAATCTGTAAAAACTGACCTACCGCCAAAACTCAAAATAAAACGTGCCAAACTGCTGAGAGTGGGATACAAATTGAGAACAGAAGAGAACACACAAACGAGAATTAAAACGGTCGGAGCAGATGTGGTCCTGAAATCAAGGAACAACCGTGAGTCGCATTGGATCCGATATGTTGAAGATATTGACTGACAGTGATATACTGGTGATGTGGTTAAATGACAGTTAAATTGGCTGTGATTGGAGGGACGAACATCGATGTGACAACTTCATATCAAGACAGACTGAAGAATAAAGCAGGAAAAAAATCATAATATTAAAAAAATGTTTTCTCAATGTCACTGGATCTGATTTGCAGATACAGTACTGGAATATTTAATATTTAAAGAATGTAAGAAATGAACGGCTAATTTTGTTTTACTATATGCATTTGATAAAATGAGGAATGTGATGTAAGAATTAGGTGATCGTATTTAAATCAAGAAAAATCTATTTTCTACTGTTATTAAATTAAATGTTAGAGTGGGAATGCACAGACGCCTATTGTCAGGCACAATACAGACATGTGTACATGTGGATTTTTCTTCATTTTTTTCAGTAAAATGAAAGAGTTTTGTAATAATTCTGCTGTTATGAGGTGTGATTGAGGAATCTCAAGTAATGGTTACATGATTGCCATACAATGTAAATAATCTGTCAAGATAGAATGAATAATAAGAATATGTTTACTATATAATACAAGGTAATCTTGGATTTAAATTGACATGAAATTATTTTGGAGATAAGGATAGTAGTTCTATCTATTAAGCTATTACTGAAATGTGAGTAGTATAATTATAATAAATTAAAGTATAATTATATGAATAATCAATCAGTTGATGTGGAAAATTCATATCAAGATAGACTGACGAATAATGCAGAAAAAATATCATAATATTCAAAAGAAAACAAAAAGAAATTTGTTTATTATTATTATTATTTTGTTTTTTTCTTAACATAGGAACTTCACATTACATTGAGAAAAGGATTTCGTTAAATGTAAAATCTGAGAACGTCACTGGATTTGAATTGTAGTTACAGTACTCCTTCATAAGCGTCACAGGACCTACGAAGTACAGTAGGCATTAGCACTCGCGAACTCAACTCTTGGAAATCCCCACCCCCAGTTGAAATCCTGCCTATATATTAAGATGGGCACCGCTCAAGTCAGAATCGCCAGTGATGTTCATCAAAAATCACCAGAAATTTTCACCAAAAGTAAGTCAGCTCAGAACTTGTTGGTAACAGTCTACTAATGCGCCTTCATTCCAAAATAAATAACGATCGCCGATTTAATTTTACAATTTTTTAATTAAAGGAAACAGATTGAATAATATAGGTTCAGTAGATTTCAAGCTTTACGTGTGAAAATACATTTACATCTCTTTAATGGTTTTCAGTGCCCTTGTACAGGATCAAAACAACTTTTTGAATCATTATTTTCCCAACAATACAACAAATTTTTATATATAGTACTATAGTAGAAAGGTAGCATTTATGTAGTTTACGGTAATTCAACTGAAGACCAACACCTTCTATGCACAAGATAATAATGATTCTATGTCATTCTCCTGAGCATAACCGGTACAAAGACGAATAAATAGCGTCTCTACATCACGTTTTTATCTAGATATATGAGAACACATTTTGGGTATCGGCAATCTGATGAATGTACTATTCCGGTTTTCCTGTTTCACATTATATTCTATGGCGGTTGATCGGTGATTTTCTTCATTGATAAACCTTAAACCACCTCAGCTTCGTTGTGTGAATCGGAATTGCATTGCTGTGACACACCAGCACACTCCGTGGCAGTGATTCTGTATCCCCTAATCAAGGAATCAAAATGGATCAAGATTTGAAATGACAAAAGAAATTTAGACATATTTTGTTTACACATGTAATTTTTTGTTCAAATTATATCCAAGTGTGATATATAGTCAATATTCAAGAGGTACCAAAAAACCCCAAAGTATGTCCTCATATTTTCACATCCATGCCAAGAAATACTGCATTGAAAAGGGTCCATTTAGCCTACCCTGTTTTATCGCTCTAATCAGCAAATGGCGGGGTCATATTTCTGCTGTCAAAATTGTAGTTCCCTCCAAAGTCTTAACCCTTGAATCCAAGTCGCACACTCTCTGTTTAATAGGGCCATGTGGCATACAGTGGAAAGGATGATGACAGGGTATTTTTAGCAGCAGTGGGTAATTTGACCTGAATGTGGTCAATGATGAAGTGTTTGGATGTGAAATAGGATACACGTTAAAGGCTACAGTATACATTTATCTATAACAATATACTGAAGTGTTAATTATAAATCTAATTTTAATCAGAATTATTTCAGATCAGAACTTGCTGGTAACAATGACCTAATGCACGTTTATGCCAAAAATCAAGGTTCTAATGTCAACGGTTCTCCTTATTTTGCCGACGAAAGGATTTGGATGGACTGACTGACTCATTACCGGACAATTTGCGATCTGTAGCCTACATCGTAGGAATAGATTTTGAGAGAGCCTACTTCATTGATTATGTGTACCAAGTTTCGCCTCGATCGCTTTAGCGGTTGCGGAGATGAATAGCTTAATAGGTTTTGTGGTCGATCCAAGATGGCCGCCAGGGCTTTCGACCAATCGGCTTCATTGGTGGATATGCACTAGATCCCATGTGGGCCAATAAGCCTATGAAGTTTCAGCTCCAACGGCGAGGCGGTGTTGACTGGGCGAATCGCACAAAATGTGGCGGAAGAAAAATAATAATAGCAAAAACAATAGGTTTCCAGCCATGCTGGCATGGAACCCTAATAAAATGTTCTGTACAAATCATATGTTGTGTTCTGTTATTTCTTTCTACGTCCTGTAGGTCAATACATTAAAATTTCATTAAAGTCAACAATACACAAAATGTCACTGTACCTGTTCTGTATCTTTGCCTTTTGCCTTGATATCCTCGAAACAGGTAAATCCAAAAGAATATCACACACACGCGATTATCTGAATAGCCGCTTGGTCCGGTGCCGCAAGTTTGTCATCTACTTCACGCACGAGTACTCGTAGTCCACATACTTTCCTACTAATGCCTGTGTACCGATACTATAACCTCCAAACAATCCGACACTCTCACACAGTTTTACAGACCCCTGTCTATACTTTGCCAAAAGTTATTTCACACTTCTCTCCAGAGGAATCTATCCAAGAGAATGTCATAATATCACTGTTCTGGCATAGTAAACTACAGGGCTGAATCTGTAGAATATCCTTCCCGGTCGGTAGTCGTCTCCTCGTACCGTTTGAAGCACCGTAATATATATATTAATTTACCACCGCAGCATTCTGTCAACGCTAGTGATATTAAAGTAATGCAAATGTCCAAACCGCAATTCACTATATATTCAACTGTTCCACCCAGAATATATTTATATAGTTCCAACACATTAAACATAATTCGGAAAGATTGGTGTCCTACTATACGGCGCTCTTTTTATCGGGATAAAGCCGCCACACCTTGCGCAGCGAAAGACACTCTGTGTTTAGGACGACACGAATTATCCATTCAATCTACAGGTATTGATGTCAATCTCTGCCTGTACTGTCCAACACCTGAATTTTATATTACACTGTTACAAATAACTACATTTCTTCACACCACTATCCCACCCTGAACCTCTCTGCAGGCCACGATCTGCTGGAAATCGATATTAACGCATCTAGACTGGTTGATAGGGGTTTTCAATATTGTAGGGGTAAAGTCCGTGTTTCCGGATCTTTTTCGAGAAAACAGAGAAAGCAAGATGCCACACCCCATACCGTAAATGTCCATGAGTGGGTTCCCCATTGGGCCTAACCTTGAAATAACTGAAGCGTATCTTTGGTCTTATTTAGGGACAGATATCTCTTCCTTGCCGTCACGTGACCTTTGACCCGGACGTGACCTTTAACCTGGACGTGACCTTTGAACCGGACTTCACCTTTGACCCGGAAGTAACCCAGCATCGGAAGTCATGTGACCGGAAGTGACGTCATCGCCACGTGACGCCATCACCCTTAATGAATTAGGGTTTTATATACTACTTTCAAATGCTTTGGTGACAGCAACAACTGGTTTGCTGATTTCACCAAATTTGCTGATAAACCAAAACAGTCGATTCGCTGATATCAGCAAATGAATTCATGATGTCATTACATATGACGAAAGATGAAAATGAAGCTAAAAGTTCATGCCTGCTCCCTACTTATCCAGAAGTTTGAAATAAATATACCAGTCAGTTTTCCTCATTCTGAACAGGAAGCTTTCCATGTTATGCAGTTGGTTCCCTCTTTGTCCTTCCGCCATATTTGAGGATATCAGCAAATAATTTACCGATAACAGCAAATCATTTGCTGATATAATATTGATTTGATAATATCACTAAATAAGTTGATGATATCTGAAAATATTCGCCGATTATATCAAATATTTGCAAATAAAAAGTATAAACGGTTTATCAAAGGGACCTGTCAATGCCATATCAACTGCTCCAAGGAAAACATTCCGTAAGCGCGTGATATTAACTTACATTGACAATTATACATCGACGGGACAGCGCAATAAAAAAACGGATAAACAGCAAGTTGACCCCAAGCTTAAAGCCCTTCCATTCTTCCTTGAAGGGTAAATCGATCAAATGCATACTGATGCTCTATTATTGATCTCCGAGACTCTTCGATCAATATATAAAGGTATAAAACCCATCAGATAGCACGAACCAGCAGTTCTTTGAGTATGTTGTCAAGTAAATACTATTCACCATACCCACGGCATCAAAACACAACAAAAAATTATATCTGCACGGTAAGAAGGTTTGATCAGCGCTCACTTTCCTGCGAAATCATCTCCCATCTGTTCATACTAAAATTCTGGCGATAACTGTCGTCTGCTTGAAGGACCGCTACCGTTTAGCCGTGATCACACTGTATTTGAGCCGGGCCATCCATCGACATGAGCGATCAGATAGAAATGTTACTAGACATGGAGAACAGAGACCCCAACAATCTGAACGACCACATAAGGGTAAGATATTCCTGGAGATTCATCTCCGATTGTCATTTATCTATATTTATCTACGAATAGAATCTAATTCCTAATAATTTTTAAACGATCATAAATATACGTCTTTGAGCTGACGTTTCGTTGAAGATACTTTCAGCCGTTTCCCTTAATCCATGAAATTGGCTTGTGTGTATTCTGTTATCCATAGAATAATAGCCTTGTGTGTATACTGTTATCCACAGAATTGCCTTGTATATACGCTGGTATCTATAGAACTGCTTTGTGTATACATTGCTGTCCATAGAAATGCTTTGTGTATATATTGTTGTCCATAGAAATGCCTTGTGTGTATACTGTTGTCCATAGAAATGCATTGTGTGTATACTGTTATCTGTAGAAATGTATTGTGCGTATTCTGTTATCCATAGAAATGCATTGTGTGTATACTGTTGTCCATAGAAATGCCTTATGTGTATTCTATTATCCATAGAAATGCCTTATGTGTATTTCGTTATCCATAGAAATGCCTTATGTGTATTCTGTTATCCATAGAAATGCCTTATGTGTATACTGTTGTCCATAGAAATGCCATATGTGTATTCTATTATCCATAGAAATGCCTTATGTGTATTTCGTTATCCATAGAAATGCATTGTGTGTATTCTGTTATCCATAGAAATGCATTATGTGTATACTGTTGTCCATAGAAATGCATTGTGTGTATACTGTTGTCCACAGAAATGCATTGTGTATACTGTTATCCATAGAAATGCATTGTGTGTATACTGTTGTCCATAGAAATGCCTTGTATGTATTCTGTTATCCATAGAAATGCATTGTGTGTATACTGTTGGCCATAGAAATGCATTGTGTGTATACTGTTATCCATAGAAATGCCTTGTGGGTATTCTGTTATCCATAGAAATGCCTTATGTGTATTCTATTATCCATAGAAATGCCTTATGTGTATTTCGTTATCCATAGAAATGCCTTATGTGTATTCTGTTATCCATAGAAATGCCAAAACATTGCCTTGTGTATACCGTTATCCCGAAGCGTTCTACGCCGACTTCTAAATGCCTGTCAAAGATATTACCTCATATAGGATGAACGCAAGTTATCGAAATGACTAGGAGTAGTCAGATAAGATGGAACTCTCTAAACGCATAAGGCGTGAAACGACGTCATTGCCCATTTGTGGCGTTACGCTGAGGTTAAGCAACAAACCATTTCTTCAAAGTTGATTGGATTTTTATTATTTTTAAAGCCACAATGATAATTATTTTTCGATAATTAATCACCAGTTGCATATGTACTGTAGTGTAAATTTGAAGTTACAAGCGTCTGGTCCGTCATTCATCATTCAGCCGTCGTCCATTAGAGAATATCCGCGTCCATAATCCAAAGACCTATTCCATATTCCATATAACAGTGTTAGCACCAAATTCAAAAAGACAATCATAGTATGCATAAACATAGGCTAGTTTCCTGCACGAGAGAAGCGGTCAACAGTTTTCAATGATGCCGGCAAGACATCATGATGTTCCAAAAATATCAAATCCGTATCGCTGATCAGTATTCTTAATCCATAACATTCGTTGTAAAGTCGTCATCTAAAGAATGATGTGTCTCAGTCACGCTTTGATTGTGACTGTTCATATGAGTACCATGAGGATCTTGAAGTACATGGGTTCATACGGTCCTAGCCCCGGGTTAAGCGGAATTAGACACAAGGTACGAAACGTAATGCCATAGATCTTGCACGCTACGCTCGTATTTTGCTATCAGCATGCGATATGTATCGCCAAATTTGAGAAACTTTGAGTGGAGGCGCTTGGTGGTGTAGCCCTGTTTTATAAGTTTCTGCAACAATGTTTTGCGACTTTGATTAAAATCGTCACATTTAACACAGGATCTAGCAAAGGCTACTAGACGTGATATGTATACGCCATATGCAGGTGCCACTGGAATATTACTGTCCAGAAAGGGATAGTTTACGATGTCGAAATTGTAATCACCTCTTTTGTCATACAGTCGACGAGAGAGAAGGCCCGCTTCATTTTATAGAGATATAGGTCTAAATACGATATGCCTGTAGGGTTATCTGTAGTTTCCTTCAAATCCAGTGAAGGTGGATATATATCCGTCACTGCGTCATTTATATAGCGATTATCCACAGCGAGAAGATCGTCTATATAGCGTTTGGTGAATGAGAAGGAACGGGCTTTGAATGGATCGGTTTTTGAAAGCGCCTGCATATAGTCATATTCATAAGAGAACCGATATAGATCAGTCAATAGGGGTGCACAATTAGTACCCAATGGAATACCTATATGCTGTTGATATATTGTGTTGCCAAATTTCACACAGATAGTTTAATGAGAAATTCAAGCAACTCTATAAACAAAGAAACATCCCATGAATGATATCTCTTTTATGTAGTATGTTCCGAGCCATGTTCCTTCAGGATACTGCAATAACTAAAATTTACCTTGATAAAATAGGTCAGGGTCAGCCAAACTGGTCAATCACCACTTACATATGTAGTATGAATTTGGAGAGGCTAGATGTATTCCTTCAAAAGTTCATCAATACTAATTTTCAATCTAGATAAATTAGGTCAAGATCAGTCATCTTCACTAGGCTTCTGGCCCATCACTAGTTGCATATGTTGTATGAATTTTAGAAAGCCTGACTATGAACCTTCAAGAGATATTGCATTAACAAGCACGATGAACGGACAGACCAAGCAGACAATACCCTTCAGCAGAATTCAATAGGCTTCTTCTTTGCCATCACAATGCACATCTCTGAACTGTACTTACAGCATAAACGCAACAATTTTCAATAATTTACTAATTTTTCAACCACAGTGACCTTGACCGTTGACCTTTTTACCTCAAAATGAATAGGGTTCTCCTTTGACCCATGGGTAGGCTATAACCAACGTTTGACCTGGAACTGGACATATCGCAGGAACGAGCAAAAGTTAACAGATGGACAGACAGACAGACAGACAGACGTGATCGCAATATACGACCTCATCTATCGACGGGCGTATAAAAAGGTCCCTCAAAAGGGCGAGGGCCGTATCACCATTCCAATAGCAGGTAATGAGTGAGAGCTTTAATCAACGTCACAAAACATTGTTGCAGAAACTTATAAAACAGGGCTATTCCACCAAGCGCCTCCACTCAAATTTTCTCAAATTTGGCGATACATATCGCATGCTGATAGCAAAATACGAACGTGGCGTGCAAGATCTATGGCGCTACGTTTCGTAACTTGTGTCTAATTCCGCTTAATCCACAGGCCCCAGTGTCTGGACAGTAGAATTTAAATTCAGCATAATTTAAATAATTTAAAATTTTTTAAGTCATCCTATAATACAGAGAGGAAAAGGTATTGCACGCGCCATATTGGATTTGCCCGCCAAATACGAAAAAACAAAGTAAAGTTTTCACATTAAAAACTGTTTAACTGACCGTGTTACTGGTGTCCACTCAATTTTGAAACCTTTGTTATGCCATCTAACCCTACGGGAAATCTCAGATCGCCGTTTTATTGGTATAAATCCATCTCTAAAAACAGTAAACTTACGGCTTCTGTCAGCCGCTCTTTGCCTCCACTGGGACGTAAATTGCTGTCTACGTCATCGGTTTCGGTATTCTCAAAGAGAGCCGTGTCTACCGCAAGACGGTACATCTTCCGAAAATTTATGACCTCTCCCAGGTTCTTAGCGTGACATGTACTTGATCAGGGCAAGGCAGTTGCAGCATTTCTGTTCTTCATTCACTACATAGCACTGTTCACACGCCCTATGATATGTACTTTTGTTGCTATCATTATGCAAGTTTTGTTGTTAAAAAAATAAAACTGAACGTTGAACTTTATGGCCTACTCGTTTGAAGCAGCAGACATAAATTTGGTTGACCTAGATTCTGCATTGAAGATCAACCATTGAAACGCGGAAAACAACGAATTACGTCCATTATACCGTACTTTCGCCTGCATGTTGTCTGATCGCACTATTCTTGCTTATCTGATGATCTTGTGATCTTCAGGTTAAGTCATAAATTTTCTGAAGATGTACCATTTTGCGTGTCTACCCGCGAGCGAGTGATGTCATGCTGCCTCGCGTTGAAATTGGAGATTCAAAAATGTCACCAGTTTACATGAGAGTCGCTTTGGTAATGCCGAAAGCGATGACGTAGACAGCAATTTACGTCCCACTCGAGGCAGAAAGCGGCTGACAGAAGCCGTAAGTTTACTGTTTTTGAGAGATGGATTTATACCAATAAAACGGCGATCTGAGATTTCCCGTAGGGTTAGATGGCATAACAAAGGTTTCAAAATTGAGTGGAAACACGGTCAGTTATACAGTTTTTAATGTGAAAACTTTACTTTGTTTTTTCGTATTTGGCGGGCAAATCCAATATGGCGCGTGCAATACCTTTTCCTCTCTGTATTATAGGATGACTTAAAAAAAATTAAATTATTTAAATTATGCTGAATTTAAATTCTACTGTCCAGACACTGGGGCCTGTGGCTTAATCCGGGGCTAGGGGCCGTATGAACCCATGTACTTCAATATCCTCGTGGTGCTCATATGAACAGTCACAATCAAAGCGTGACTGAGATACATCATTCTCTAGATGACGAATTTACAACGATTATTATGGATTAGGAATACTGATCAGCGATAGGGATTTTATAATTTTGGAACATCATGATGTCTTGTCGGCATAATTGAAAACTGTTGACCGCTTCTCTCTTGCAGGAAACTAGCCTATGTTTAGGTATACTATGATTGTCCTTTTGAATTTGGTGCTAATGCTGTTATATGGATATGGAATAGGTCTTTGGATTATTTATATGGACGCGGATATTCTTTAATGGACGACGGCTGAATTATGAATGACGGACCAGACGCTTGTAATCACCATATTCCATCATCACCATTATCACCATTTATTTGTGATGGGGCATGGTTATCACCAATAAATGGTGATGACCTGAAATCAACTCTTTGCTCATCTCGAAATGGTGATAAAATGACCCTCTTACACTTTGTCATCACCATATTCCATTATCACCATTTCTTTTATGATTGGGCATGGTTATCACCAATAAATAGTGATGAAATGAAATGAACACTCCTGGACGTGATGGGTCTGTGCAGACAGATGACTTAAACAGGTTAGGGGAATCCCACTCTCTAAAATGGAGGTGAAAAGGGTTGTTTTCGCTCGATAAATCAGTTCACATAATGAATTCAGCAAAATCCTCTTGAGACGCATACAGACATATCTATCCGCATTAAATGGTAGTAAAAAAGTAAATTGTCATCTATCTAATTTACATAATAATAGGCCAAACATCCTGTTAGCGCTGTTTAAACAACATTGGCTGGTTCTTCACATGGCAGATTAATTGTGTGACATGGAACAATAGATAAATCAATGCGCCTGAAATTTTGATGCATAGGTTAAGAAGGAATCAAAAGTTATTGAGCAAAAACGACCTTTTTTACCTCCATTTTAGAGAGCGGGATCGCCCTAACCTGCTAGAAGATAGAGCAAGCGGACTAAAATCACTAAATGATTACCTTTCCTTTTATACCGGTGTGATGGATAAAGAATGTCCTGGTGATTAGTGTCCCTTTTCATATCCTTTTCTATTGCAACCAAGGATGGACACTTGTCCCCAATGTGGAGAAAAGTGTTCTAGCTGGGTTAGAAGATGGGAGACGGACACTCTTAGCCACAGGACATTCTTAGCCTTCACACCAGCTTAACACCGAATAATGGTGTTGACCAACGCCAATAAAGGGTGCCATTGTAGATAAAGATATATAGTACAGGAGGGGTATGTAGTTCGATTTAGGTCGTATAGAACGCATTGTATGATATCCACTGACTAACATATTTCTATTAACAACAACCACACTGCTACTAAACCACTGTGGAAGAAACGGTTATATATCTTCCAGAAAATTTCCGGTAAGGGACATCAAAATGACATTTTATACGGTACGGGTATTACTTGACGAAAGGTATTATTCATATGAGCAGTTTTGTCTACCTTAAACACAAAGTATTAATTGAATCTGATTTGATTTTACTTTCCAGGTGATGTTTGAAGACGTATTGGGGGAACCGGAAGGAGCCCATAGCGCCGATTGTGTTTGGAGGAACTCTTACAAGTGTTTCACCTGTGGAAAGAGCTGCTGTTACAAATTCCTCACTTTTCTATGCGGAATAATTTACGCGTTGTGCTGGGGCTGCAACTTTGCTTGCATCACCTTCGAGCACGTCTGGTACATCACCCCGTGCTTACGGGTCTGGTCTATCTATATGGGATGCGCCCAGAAGTTTATTTCCCAGTGCTTCAACTGCTGTGTCTCTCCCTTCTGTGAGGCCTGTGGCATGTTCTTCGCCAACATCCGGGTTACTAACAGTTCCGGTTGATCCCTCTTGATTCTTACTCTGCTCACATAATCGAAATGTCGAAGATGAAAGCTTTGTGATGAAACCATCACCAACAACAAAAAGAAAATCCACCTGGAACATTCACTCTGTACACAAGACTTCTCCGTTCTCACTTCAAATTGGAAGTGTGAACGGAGAAGTGGTCTTGTATACGAAAATGACAATCTCCTCTCTGTGCCGTGTGTTCAATATTTGTTAATTTTAGAATTTATAGATATTTTTGGGGCATTTTCTGGCATGCACTTAATTTCTTGTGTGTTGAGATTTTCGTCCTTTTCAAATCCTCTTCGAGCACATCTGAAGGACCCCAATCCGTATCGTAATGGATTGTACCCAAAAGTACATGAAAGACCCTCATCCATTGTGACGTCTCTGCACTCTATCAGTCGTGTGGATTGCTCCTAGAAACAAATCCAGCTATTTAAAGTTTCTGTTTGAATAATCAATGTAATGAGTCAAGAGTGAACTTTCAGACACAAAACAAGTTGATGGTAAAGCTCCCTAAATAACAGTCTTACATTGAAACGCTACTTGGAAAAGGAGAATATCCAAACAATCGTATATTTTGACAATGTATTTTTTTTTTTTATATATATAAAGCGTTGTCGATTTCATATAAATGAGAGAATCTAAGAAATAACATGGACTTCAATAGAATTTTAGGGCTCAGTCAAAACTATGCACTTAATATGCCATCTTAGTCAAAACGGGTGATCTGTCAATTTCTTTGCCTATATTTTTACCGTAAGTATTACTGATTGAAATTAACCAAAAAATATGGGTCCTTCACCATATCGAGTTCTGGCAATAGCGGTACGTTCCAAAATCGCATGTTAAAGCATAGGAAAAAAACCCTCAAACCCAAAGTGTACGAAGCTGAAAACCAAGTGTGAATTTGGGTTTTCCCGTCAGATATGTGAACTTTTATCTCCTGATAACAGTATTGAGGGATATTCTAGATTCTTTATTCATTCTCAGTTGATAAGTTTGACTATAAATTTGGATATATCGGGTGCCTTCCGGTAAAGGAAAGGTAACGAAAGCCCTTCAATCAAGCAGAGGGACAAGGTTCCCGTTCATTTGATTGTATACGATAATGATCGACGGTGCTACCGCAGCTCTGGTGTTTGGACAGATGTCTTTTCCAGCAATTTTCATGCGTTTTCTATATATTTTGAATTCTCAACCAGATATTTTGCACATGAAGTAATTCGGATCGAACAAAGTTGTGGAACTGTACGGTAACAATAT
>JAVTVY010007711.1:0-43372 GCA_036873755.1 Hanleya hanleyi
TTCTTCCGCGGTGATGCGGTCTGGTGGTGATCCGGTCGCGGGCAAAAGCCCCCGCCGCGAAAAGGTAGTCCTCAGACTTCAAATACGCTGCATGGTCCGATTGATTCGAGTGAGGTATCAAAGTGAAGCATTCGTGAAGGGGCATCCAGTCATGGGTGGGTGCATGTGAAATTAGGATTTTCCCCCCGAAAATATAAAAAGCGAAACACGAACTTTACCCCTAAAATAGGGGAAAACCCCTATCAACTCTAGGCAAAAGGGCTAATATCGGTCCACGGGCTTATTGGGACCTGCCTATCATGTCAATGGGGTGGGGGCATGTAAAATTAGGATTTTTTCCGGAAAATATAAAAAGCGGAACACGGACTTTACCCCTAAAATAGGGGAAAACTCCTATCAACTCTAGCCAAAAGGGTTAATATCGGTCCCCGGGCTTATTGGGACCTGCCTATCAAGTCAATGGGGTGGGGGCAAGTAAAATTAGGATTTTTTCCGAAAGTATAAAAAGCGGAACATGGACTTTACCCCTAAAATAGGGGGAACCCCTATCAGCTCTAGCCAAAAGGGCTAATATCGGTCCCCGGGCTTATCGGGGCCTGCCTATCAAGTCAATGGAGTGGGTGCATGTAAAATTAGGATTTTTTCCCGAAACTATAAAAAAACCGGAACAGGGACTTTACCCCTACAATAGGGGTCTGTATTTTTTTTTTTTTTTTTTGCATTTTACTATGGGTTGTGGGGTCTCGTTTTTCTCGTCTCGCCACGAAAAACACGATGGGCGGGGTCCTGGAGCGAATCGGTGAAATTTTTCGAAGAGTCCCAGAGGTCTGTATATAGGCCCATATAGCGCCATACTGGCTATGGGAGGGATAGGTCCATCCTGGGAAATTCACACACGTTCCTTGTGATATGGGTTGTTTGTATTTGTTTTTCACGTCTCGTCATTTAAAACACGATGGGAAGAGTCCTGGAGCGAAACGGTGAAATTTTTGGAAAAAGTCCACCGAGGCCTGGGTAGGCCAATATAGTTCCATACTGGTTATGGGAGGGATAGGTCCAGCCTGGGAAATTCACACACGTTCATTGTAATATGGGTTGTTTGGATTTGCTTTTCACGTTTCGTCATTTAGAACATGATGGGAAGGGTTCCCGAGCGAAACGGTGAAATTTTCGGAATCTACTACTAGTAGTAGCGAAAGAGGCCATTTTGGGGTAGTGAAAGAAGGTATTTGGTGTAGAGATGGACCACTATTGGTCCGAATGCGTCCTGTGGGGTATCATCTTGTAGTTCTCGGGGTGCAGATCATGATTTGAGGGATGTTCACGTCATCTGTGATGTCATTGGTGACGTCATCAGTAGGTGTAGTAGCCAAAGTGGGCATTTTGGGGCAGTGAAAGAAGGTATTTGGTGTAGAGATGGACCATCCTTGGTCCGAATGCGTCGTGGGAAGTGTCATCTTGCAGTTCTCGGGGTGTAGACTCCATTCGAGGGATGTCCACAGCATCTGTGACGTCGTCGATGACGTCATCAGTACGAGTAGTAGCGAAAGAACATGTTTTATAATTGGCTCAGTGCCATTTTTTTCCACAGCATCTGTGGCGTCACTGGTGACTTCATCAGTACGAGTAGTAGCCAAAGTGGGCATTTTGGGGCAGTAAAGAAAGGTATTTGTTGTAGAGATGGACCATCCATATCTGTCATGCATTATACCATATCTTTGCTGTGACGTACATGGTGTAGACCACAACTTTCCTTGTCATCTGTGACGTCATTGGTGATGTCACCAGTACGAGTGGTAGCGCAATTTTGATTTGTCATCCAATACATATGGAATGATGAGGGACACGAGTTAATCTCCATATGTACAGACACCACCACACACCAATAATACCACCACACACACACACACTACCACAAACCACCACCACCACTAACACCACCACCACACACCACCACCTCACACCACCACCACCACCACCACCACCACCACCACGCACCACCAACACCACCACGTGGGTCGAAGCTCCGGAGCTCGGAGCTCCGCTGTATTATACAATCGGATAGCGGTTGTCTTGAATAACAACAAGTTCAGCAATGTTCATAGAGCTCATTATCCCCAATTACAAGCGTCTAGTCCGGCATTCATAATCCAGCCGTCGTCCATTAGAGAATATCCGCGTCCATAATCCAAAGACCTATTCCATATTCCATATAACAGTATTAGCACCAAATTCAAAAAGGCAATCATAGTATACATAAACATAGGCTTGTTTCCTGCAAGAGAGAAGCGGTCAACAGTTTTCAATGATGCCGGCAAGACATCATGATGTTCCAAAAATATCAAATCCGTATGGCTGATCAGTATTCTTAATCCATAATATTCGTTGTAAAGTCATCTAAAGAATGATGTATCTCAGTCACGCTTTGATTGTGACTGTTCATATGAGTACCATGAGGATCTTGAAGTGCATGGGTGCATACGGCCCCTAGCCCCATGTTTTATTATTAACGCACCGTCACATTAGGTACAAGTTTTTACTGAGCTCTATTCAACGATCAGCATGTAGACATATAGAGTATGTACGTATGTATGTTATGGTATTCATCAGTGCATGGGTGAAGCATTCAGCCGATGGGGTGGTCGGTCAGCTTGGTAACGAAAAACGTGACATTGTTCATCCTCTCCACTGTCCACTTGGTGTTGGGACGTTGTTGTTGGGCCCAGTCTCTAGGGACACCCTATCCGTGATGGTAAACGATTGGTCAAATACCCGGATGTTACTGCTCGGGTAAAAGTATCGGACTTGGTCTGTCACCTTATGCTGCAGCACATAACCAAACGCCAGATTTAATTTGAAGGACGTAGCTTGGTCATTGAAGATGGCTTCCACGTAGCTGCGTAAACGGACGAGGTCGGTCAGTCGGTGGAAACAGTGCCGTATCATGGGCCAATGACGCCGATAGATGTCACTCACTGGATGGTCTTCGTGCAAAAGATCGCTAGGAACATTTATGGGTTCACCCGCGAAGTGTACTTTGCTCTCCACATCGTACAAAATCTGACCCGATTACTTGAACATGGGCAGTGTGACTAACGTCACAGGACCTACGAAGTAGGATAAGCATTATGACTTCGAAGCGAACTGAACTCTTGGAAATCCCCACTCCCAGTTGAAATCCTGCCTATATTAAGATGGGCACTGCCCAAGTCAGAATCACCAGTGATATTCATCAAAAACCACCAGAAATTTTCATCAAAAGTAGGTCAGCTCAGAACTTGTTGGTAACAATCTCCCAATGCGCCTTCATTCCAAAAATAAATAACGATCGCCGATTTAATTTTACAATTTTTTAACTAAAGGAAACAGATTGAATAATAAAAAGTTTTCAGTGCCCTTGTCCACGACCAAAACAACTTTTTGAATCCCATTATTTTCCCAACAATACAACAAATTATTATATATAGTCCTATAGTACAAAGGTAGCATTTATGTAGTTTACGGTAATTCCACTCAAGACCAACACCTTCTCGGCACAAGATAATAATGATTCTATGTCATTCTCCTGAGCATGACCGGTACAAAGACGAATAAATAGCAACTCTACATCACGTTGTTATCTAGATATATGAGACAACACATTTTGGGTATCGGCAATCTGATGAATGTAGAATTTGAGAATTGTACTTAGCATCTTAAATACAGCCTCTTAATACTGTAAAACATATATGTTTAATTTCGTTTCCCATAATGTAGCAGTTACTAGAAATCTACTCGTGTGTATATAGCAAAAGTGTGTGTCTCAAGTTAACGGCAGCTGTTCAAATGTCCCCTGGAACCGTAATAAATTAATAAAAACGTCAACATGTGAACTCATAGAATCTGCACTGTCGATGGTTTAATGTAATACCGGTACCATCTGTTGTAATATTTTTTTAACTCCCAGACAGATCTGTTTATTTTTGTCTCCCCTGCTCTGACCTCTAAGAACAATTTAATTCACCATGGCAGTATTAACTGCATTCTCGAATCCCAAGCCTATCAGACTGTTAGTTCTGATCTGTTTATAGGCTTATTTGGGGTGACCCAGCTACACTGCTGTGACCTCTAGCTCTCAAAACAATTACGGATGGCATATCCCACCAGGTTTTGTACTGTGTTATATATACAGTGAAACATACAGCCAAGGGTTCCCAATGGGCATGACAGTGCACTCGTTAAGCCATCAATAAATAATAAAAAATTATAATTATAAATCAAATTTTCATCAGAATTCGGTCAGCTCTGAACTTGCTGGTAACAATGCCCTAATGCATTTTAATGCCAAAAATCAAGGTTCTAGTATCAACGGTTCTCCTTATTTTGCCGACGAAAGGATTCGGATGGACTGACTGACTCACTCATTACCGGACAATTTGCGATCTGTAGCCTACTTCGTAGGAAAAGTATAAATCATACTATACATAAAACTGGGCTAATTTCCTGCAAGAGCGAAAAATCGCCCTATATTTACTGGAGCGATGGTACGATGCGATAGCACGATGCGATGATACGACGCGATTGTACACTAGTATATTGTATTGTGGTGTATCTAAACTATGTGTATTAAAACACAATGTATACATTTATGTTTCTCTGTTAAACTGTATTGAAATTATCGGCGTCGTATCTGATAATTGACACGAGATCGTCGTCGCTCATGTCTCTGAAGGTATAATACGAAGAAACTGAGTTATTCCTACGAACTAGGCTACAGATCGCAAATTGTCCGGTAATGAGTGAGTCAGTCAGTCCATCCGAATCCTTTCGTCGGCAAAATAAGGAGAACCGTTGACATTAGAACCTTGATTTTTGGCATGAACGTGCATTAGGGCATTGTTACCAGCAATAATTAATGATTTATAATTATTTTTTTATTATTTATTGATGACTCGAGTGCACTATCATGCCCATCGGGAACCCTTGGCTGTATACTTTACTGTGACTTTTAAGCGCCTGGGACTAACTTCGGCCGCCCAGCACTAAAGCAAAAAAAAATGATGCGCCCAGCACTCGAAAATATCAGTAACTTTAGTGGTACTTGCCAAAATATGTCGGCATTATACGTTTCCAGGTAGCTCCGCCATGTTTTCCCTAATAGTCCACGTCACGCTTCTCGAACATCTGCCGTAAATTGTTCGAAATATTCGGGAACCCTCGTGATCATGCTGGTCGCTGTTAGCCGGTGGTATTGCGGAAGGCTACCGAAATCCCAGAATCTCGCGTCAGGCGAGCTGTATATGCCACGATGCATTAAGGAAGGAAGCAAATCACTTGATCGGAGAATGGAGGTTGTTATTTCGTCTGCTGCGAAGTTTTACCGAGCCACGAATATCACTTGACATGTATTTTATAAATCATTGTCATGAAGCGCCAAGCAACTTTGAAAAACTTCTTCTCACAGAAGCGTCAGAGGTCCAATGAAGGTAAATCTATTGTTGGCTTTCGGTGGTCGTTGTTGTTGTTCTAAAATGTCAGCTTCCAAAAAATATTTTAATTATATCTATATTAAAAAGCACACATGCATGTGTGCGCTCGCTCGTACGTCGTAATCAGTCTATTAGATCTACATGTACTATGAGATATCTATAATATGGCTAGCTTAACAGTACACTTGAATCTAGTATTAAACTGGAGATTCCTGAGTAATCTATTTTTAGCCTAACTGACCATACATTGTAATGTTGACACACATTCCGATGGTATCCGTTTTCACTCATTGGCTGGTCTTGGAATTCCGTTGAGATTGAAGGCATATTATACTGCACGTTTTATATATCCAGCCTATACAACATTGCATAATTTCTTCAGTTCAGTCATTAGTTAAAAACTGTTCTACCTCAAAAAGAAATAAAAAATGACTGGATTTTATGAGAGAAATTACTACATTTAAACACAACAGTGACACTATTATCTGTTATTACTGGATAAATCGATAATAAAATCATCGTTGTGTTTTAAATTTAGTAACCTATAATCAGTTGTTTATTTTTTTCGTCTGTGCTTTATTGTTCATTGATTATTATTATGTACTCTCTTCAGATGAGGTACTATGAAGTTGAATGCCAAATAAATATATCCATGGATGGAGAATGGCTCTCTAGTGATGCCTGATTTGATTCTTGCATTCTAACAAATCTCTGATCTTGACCTTTCTCACTTCAAATTTGTGTTTCTTTCCCAGTTTCTTGTCTTATTTGGGACTAGAAACATTTACTTCTGAACTGCTCTGACAGAGCACCATTTCCTACGCTAATTTAAAACAAATCGCCTAATGCCGAGAGGGGGGTACCCCGCTTTCTCTCGTTTCTCCCCCAACACCTCGTGCTGTACTGCCGGGCTGATCAGTGTCCAGGCTAATAGAAACTGAAGGCGATAATAGTTGCTACGCTAACGACTCACCAGCGGTGACATCTGGAAAAGTTAATAAGATCCCACTGTTAATTAGAGACGCTAAATAAATTCTCTCATGGTAGCACACAGGGCCCCCAAGTCATCTCTCGAGTACACACTTAAATTATATCAAACCCTATTCCGTAGGTCCTGTGACGTTAGTCACAATGCCATATTTGACAAGAGATGCTGCAAAATAATTGCAGCAACATACGAATACCTGTGGTAAGAAGTTTTACAGCAAGATCGAAAAATATTTATATACCGGACATTATGATGTATAACTTGCTTAAATGCAAATGTTATATTAATCTTCCCATTCATGTGCAGCGTACGGAATGCCGGATTAAAACCTTTGTTTCAGCTACCACGATAACCTCAAGTGGCAACTCTAAAGACGATGGAACAAAACCTCCTACAGGTCTTCGTATGCCCGTGTTCGTAATTGTTGTGGCGATTTTAGTGGCTATGATTATATCGGCCTTTGGACTGCTATATCTGTGTTATTATCCACGTGAACAGCTACTTTCACGCCTTAAGATAATCGTCATCCGTAATTTATTAAGCCTCAGAAAAGCGGACCAGGATGAAATAATTAGGCTTCTTCAAGTTCCTCCAATAAGACAGCCCTATGAGGAGATACATGAAGGTGGTGAACATAGAAGTTGGGAAACCGCTAATGCAAGACACTTATCAAGAAGATGATGAACATACCGGCGATATTTCTGCAATATGCAAAAAATGCATCATCAAAAGCTGTCATAATTGCCCTTCAAGCAATGAACCGATACGATGTGCAAAATGCAGTTGTACTCGACGTGCCGGTATGAACGTCCACCGTGACATTCAAATGGGGTCGGCTTCATCAAGTTGTCCAAATTTACATCTTGCTGTGATCGAAGAGAATGAACGAATCCACGGACATCCCACGAACGTTTAAACAAAACCATGTTGCGGACTCAGAAAGGATTATCTGTAGTATCAAAAATATTCGCTATTGTTAAACGTGCATCAGAGATAACTTGCAGTTTCCAGGTTAGGGCGATCCCGCTCTCTAAAATGGAGGTAAAAAGGGTCGTTTTTGCTTAATAACTTTTGATTCCTAATTAACCAATGCTTCGAAACCTCGGCGCAGTAATTTATCTATTGTTCCATGTCCTAAAATTAATTTGCCATTTGAAGAACCAGTCAATTTTGCTTAAACAGCGCGAGAGATGTTTGTTCTATTGTTATGTAAATTAGATAGATGACAATTCATGTTTTACTACCATTTGATGCGGATATATATGTCTGTGTGCGCCTCAAGAGGATTTTGCTGAATTCATTATGTGAACTGATTTATTGAGCGAAAACGACCGTTTTACCTCCATTATAGAGAGCGGGATTGCCGTAACCCGGTACAGTGATGAATAAATGTCATATCATCTCAATTCTCCATGGTTGTTCATGCCCCTTTTGGCTGACCTATTTCTGTTCTCTCGTGAATACGACTATATGCAGACGCTTTAAAAAATGTTCATTTCCACAGATCCTTCTCATTCAACAAACGTTGCATATAGACGATCTCCTCGTTGTGGATAATCGCTATATACACGGCCATGGTACCTACATATGGCGTATACATAGTATCTCGCCCAGTAGCATTTGCTAGATCTTATGTAAAATATGACGATTTAATCAAAGTCACAAATCATTATTGCAGAAACTTGTAAAACAGGGCTATACCATCAAGTGCATCCACTCAAGTTTATCAAATCTGGCGATACATTTGGCGTGTTGATAGCAACATACGAGCGTAGCATGCAAGATCTATAGCGTTACGCTTCCTTTGTCTAATTCCGATTAACACGGGGCTAGGGGCAGAAGGAACCTCTGATTTCAAGATCCTCAAGGTGTACATACGAACAGTCACAATCAAAGCGTGCCCGAGATACATCATTCTCTGGATAACGACTTTACGACGAAAATCATATATAGATTCAAAATACTGATATGATATAGGATTTGATAGTTTTGGAACATCATGATGTCTTGCCGGCATTATTGAAAACTGTTGACTGCTTCTTTCTTGTAGCAAACTAGCCTATATCTATTTTTATTTTTTAATCAGGTGCAAATGCTGCTATATGAATTAGGTATTGGATTATGGACACGGAAATTCTTTAACGGACTAAACGCTTGTATATTTCTTAAATTTGTATCTATACAAGTATAATTCCCAGACTGTTTATGTAAATTTCTTGATATACAATAATGATTAGTGATTATATTTAGAACTCAGAATGGCTCATATCAAATAATTCTTCACACGTGCAAATCTATGTGAGCCGCATAAACAGTAGTTTTGTCTCAAACCAGCTGATTTAATTCATTCATTCAGCGGCGAAGACATTGATGATGAGAAAAGAGGAAAGGATATAAACAGGCGTGTATTGAGTTGGAATTGTGAGAAAACATGGAAAAGTTGTTTTCTCAACTAATGTGTTATTTGGATTCAGTGTACGAGTGTGTTGATTAGATTGTGTGTGTTCAGTGGACAAGTGTGTTGATAAATTCAGTGTACGGGTTTGTTGGTTAGATTTAGTGTTCGATTGTGTTGGGTAGATTTAGTGTACGAGTGTGCTGGTTTGGTTCAGTGTACGAGTGTGCTGGTTCGATTAAGTGTACGGGTGTGTTGGTTAGATTTAGTGTTCGATTGTGTTGGGTAGATTTAGTGTAAGGGTGTGTTGTTAGATTCGGTGCTCCATATATAATTTAGCGGACGAGGATTCATCATAATATATTTAACCATATCATTCCTAGCAAGCAGTCTCTGTGCAGGCATATGGTGTTTGTATTACTTGTATTTTGTTAGTTTAGACATACATGTACACTCCCTCGAATGTAATCTAATCACCAACATCAGTCCATTCATGCTTTCTTAACCCTCAATAATATTACAATACAATATACGCCAGTATATTAACCCGAATGTGGATGTCTGTGAGTCATCGATAGTACCGTTATCATGAATTGAGAATGAACAGCTTGTGAATGAGAGCAGTGGCCTACATTACATCATGAAAAACAACCCGTCGGGTTTTCCCCTCTTGACTGCTGATGTATATGTTCAACACTATCTTGTTTAAAATTGGCTCTGTGTAATTAACACCAGGGAGCATATGTAGGTTGGTGTCTGTGCGGAAGAGGTAGGGGAGACGTGAACACTAGATTGTAGGCTCCATGGTCTTTCTGACGTTCCGTGAATGAGTAAACCAGATACCCATTTAATGTTTAAGAACTACAACTAAAATGCTGGTTATGGATGGAGTTAATTATAGCTAATCTGTCTCTACACCAACTAGTACCCCTCTAAGGCATTTACATCGGACTGTTTCTTGAACAATCGCAAAGATATTCTCAGAGAAAGACATATTTCACTCTCGAGCACTCACACGAATGCCAAAACTGTACTTTTCAGTGTATGAAAATAAGAGCATCATGAAAAGTTGATTTGACAAATATCCTGGAGTACTGACAAGAATGCATATGACCCCACATGCCAATATTCTGACTGAATATCTAAATCATTACAAGAACCAAAAATGATCCTTGTGATCATTTGTATCCCAGCCAAGCTTTTATTAACATTTATAGGTGGTTCCAGAAATTGTTCGACGAAACCGTGGTCTACCCTGGTGGCAAGAGCTCTGGAACAATAAACAGTATTTGGGGACAAAGATTATGCTGCTTTTTTAAAAATAAATTCATTTGTTGAATGCATGTGGATAGTACAAAATGAAAATTGCTTACGAAAAACTTGATGTGAAAAGACACATACCATACAGAGACGTATCTTCCCGGGATTTCTCTACTCTCTCTTTGCCCGCCATAGTTTGTTAATATCTTCAAGAAACGCGATCCCCGGTATAATAATATCAGAAGCCATCAATATTAATTTTTCATTTCTATTTTACGTAGTGTATCTCATTCACGGGGTGTTTCTTTGTTAGTTGCTTGTATTTCTCATTAATAGCATCCATGTGAAAAATATTTCAACATCATATAATGTGTATTATATATCTGTTCCCTTGGGAATACGACGATATGCATAAATTCTTTTAAAATGATCATTGGTTAAGCTCGTTCCTTTTCGGATGATCATCTGGTTTGGAAAATCTCTAAACTGGTAACATCGTGAAGATTATATGTCTAACTTCACCGCATTCGAAAGACGTACTCGATGGTTGAACTAGAAGATCATATTTTCACAGATATCTCTACAAAAAAAATCAGTTAAGCCTTGGACGAATCAATAAGCAATTATTGCAGGAATTTGCCATCTGTAGTGTTTCTTCGCCTGGAATGATATAGTATTATTTACAGCACACGCTTTCAGATAATACTTGCATATTGAGACAATAATACTTGACTTGAACAATTATAATGATAATAAATAAAAACAAACTAATAATATTAATTATGGTAAATAGCTAAATGCTTAATGAATACTATTTAATAGGTCAAGGAGAACAATTTGATCAATATTAATTTCTATGCAGTTGGCCATCACCATTTTTTTCAAATTGCCAGTATATATATGTCAGTTTGCAGGTTTTATATTTTCATAAACATGAACTTATTTCTGTAGCACACAAAGGAGATTTTCCTATATGAATGTCGCATATCCTTTGTGCTGGCTGCTTCGATAGCTTAAAATGTATTTGAACTAAATGTATTTGAACTAAGCCGTCGATACATTGTTAACAATTTAATACACACATGTCTGCGGTGATTCATGGATGAGGGTTTGCCAACGAACGCTATTATCTGCAAAACAAAATCGGGTTTTCCCCTACTGCTAAAGAAACACAGGGTCCACTGTGAAGCTTGCATGTTAAAGTGTGGCAAGGTAAGTTCTATTTCATAACGATGTTAATAGACGACGCTTTTGTGGGTATTCCCCAACCATGAATTAGGTTGGTATGAGTTTCCCGTTGAAATAGATATGATGTTTGTAAATAACTATTTGTGATCCTGCGCTGGAATGTAGTTGGTTTAATGTAAGAGAGAAATGGAGAAACCACTCCTTGCTATCGTCCTTGTCTTTTCGTCATCGTTTGTCTGGGGAGTGGATATAACGAGATGGCCAAAACTTTCCCCGGGAATGTTTGAATGCGACACGGATGTCTGCAAAGTGGGCCAGTTCTGTGACGAACAAGAGAAACGATGTGGCTCGTGCACACCTACCATTTGTAGTTTGCTGACAGTACCGAACGAATGCAACCTTATCTGCAAGGGTAAGTATAGCATGCCAATGTGCAAGAGTTGATAGGTCTTCGCTTGGATGTCCATTCTTGCACTGCAAATATGAATATGTAAAACATTTAGCAACGCGCTTTAGCACGATATTATCGAAGCCTAATATTTTGATACTTTAATTACGGTCTTTGCGTGCAAAAATCAAAGCATCACGACGTTAATAAAAATTGAAAGACACTTCAAATCATCATATTTTATCTGATAAAAAAAATGACATTCGATTGGTTCATACAAGTACAAAATCAAAATGTAGTGTGACACAATGATTCTAAATGGCATCCCATACATCGGGGTTCTATCGAATTGCATTGCCATCAAATTATCAATGGTTGGACGATCAAGTTATGTCAGGTACCATTGGCATTAAGTGCAAGATTTTTTTAAAATGGGGGATTTTGAAATACGACATTGAAACTTTATAGCAATGGAATTCTTTTGAAGACGCAATATCTTTATAATTGATCGTTGTAAACAGATCGGCATTAATCGTTGAGATATGGTGGTACTTATTGTCATCGAAATTATTAAAATTTTGACAGAACAATGGAATTAGATTATTTGGGAGGGGGGGGGGGTTCTGACAGTTTTTTGTTTGTTGTGATTTGCTCGAGAATATATCTAACAGTGAATCATTGCTGATACCCATCAATAATCTATCCAAAATCTTGAGAACGTCAAGACGAAAAAAGTGTGGATGGTAAACTTTTCAATTGGAAAGCTGTTGGCGCTCATGGTGTTGTCTTCTTCATCAAGCCACTGGTCATCTCCCATACAAGACGTCACCATTAATAACGTTATTTGGTTAACGTGACCGCTTTGCCGGCAGTCTGTATACTTTCCAGTAGTACTTACGACATCGTAAGGTCACTAGCTAAACATTTTGTTTTCATTAAATTAGACTACAGTCTCATAAGTCTCCTGATATAAACCCAAAATAACAATACTGTAGCCGAGTCAAAGGGTGTTCACATTGTGGATCTAATGCAATTGGAAAAAAACATATACGAGAGAAGACACTATATGTTGAATTCTGGAATACAAAACTTCATTCCATGACGAGCATCATATGGCATCTACACCAACAAGTGGATGTAGAAGCTGAAACGCAACATACCGAGGAACTATGGAAAACTTGTACAATACCATCTATCCAATCAGATTCTGTGATTGCCACTTCCGGTTTGTCGATTTTGGCCCAGATAACCAATCAACTGACAGATCTATCACTTCCGACTTAGCCTGTGGTCCTATTGTGCAAGCTTCACATTGGGGAACACAATGTGGACGCAAACAGGTGTAATCAGAAAGATTACCATCGTTGGATTTTCTTGAAGACTCGCTTTTCATTAGTCTCGATGTTTCCAAGAAATGTTGCGAAGATTAAGTCATAGGACATCTGAATTATCGACCAAAGATCAACGAAGCTGGAATCTCTCGGATGATCGCAAACTGTTAAAACAATAATTGAACATAATGTTCCGGCCGTGTTGATCTGTGAAAGTGATGCACCAACCATAATATTCGAGACTAATAGTTTGAAGGGTTCTAGCTTCAATGTTTTTTTAACAATCTCTTTGATTAAAACCAGGTGTGAAAATGATGACTGGTTTCAGGCTCTACAAGCAACGTAACATCACAATTGGGCGACAACAAGGTAAATTTAAATGTTTGATGGTCTATATTTGTATCGTGCTTTACACTGTTTTGAATTATTGTTTTCGCCAGCATGCTGAAAAGAAAATGTCCTAATTTTGAGGCGGACAAACTATGAATTAATATATGTTTCTGCATGCTAAACAATTCTCTACATAAGTTATTCAATACCATTTATTCAAATACCTGTACCAAATCGATCAACCTGTATCACAAAACTATTGCGTCCAAAATTGTCTTCCAGTTGTTCGACATACTTTACTCACAAAACTATCTTTTCCAAACCTACCAGCTCAAACAAGAGAAACGAGTTTGTGACTGGACGGAATGCGTTTAAATTTACTAAAAATATCTTTTCATTCAATCATATATGGATATGTGTCATGTGCCGACGTATTTTCAATTGTAATTGTTACATTCCTTAAACACTTTCCACTTCAGCTCTTCAGTTTGAAGTTTATCAGCAAAATATATAAAGCAATGTGGTTTGAACACATATATGAGCCGCTGTGGACCAATACCAAACTACTCTACATGGAAACATTTCATTTCTCGTGTGGATTAAACAGGTTATAATGTATTCTAGATAGCCGTGTCTTTGCATCGATATGTTAATGTAAGAAACCATAAGGCTTTCTTCAGTTCTACTGCACGTAAAGGATATTATTCTTGAACAAATATTTATGTGAAATTCCACACCATATCCCTACAGCATATATGTGTCTCAACGGGTACTAAATGGGCACTACTTTTGGCAGACCTATATATTCGTTTGAGCCTTCCAGCTTGGGGCAGCATGGTTTGTACCATGCTTGTCTGGCAAAGGAGGTAGATTAAAGTGCCAAACAAATTACGCTCTCTGACGATCCATTGTGATCACCAGTGTCTGTAGAACCTAATTTTCAAAATTCGAAATTCAACATTTTTTGTAGTTTTGGTTAGAT
Source organism: Hanleya hanleyi (assembly GCA_036873755.1). Lineage (NCBI taxonomy): Eukaryota > Metazoa > Mollusca > Polyplacophora > Lepidopleurida > Hanleyidae > Hanleya > Hanleya hanleyi. Next base: position 14,331 of record JAVTVY010007711.1, read on the forward strand.
TTTTGTTAGGTTTAGGGTTTTGCTAGGGTATATTTATTTGCGTCATCGTCGCCGTGTGACCAATAAGGTTAGGTGCGACGTTAAACTTCAAACAACCAACCAACCATCTATTCGTTTGAATACGTCGAAATGCCGAAATCATCGAAAGATAACCATTTCAAAAACCTGTTTCTTTGTATTCACGAGATAGATGATCTCCTTATGCTGGATAATCTCGAATTCCGTGATAAATATCGTACGACGGCGAAATACCATCGTAGCGTGCAAATTCTCGGGCTCCACGTTTCATGATATGTGTCTAATTACGATTAAACTGGTGCTCCGGTGCGTTTGGACGTCATGTGGTTTACATGGTGTTCAAATGAACAGTCACAATCAAAGCGTAACCCAGATACATGAGACTCTACAAAAGGACTTGAAAATTCATTTCGATAAAGTAATTTTCTTTTTCATATTTGGAATGGATACTAACCGTGGAATGAAATAGTTCTTTCGATTATTGACTCGGAAATTCTGTTGTGGACGACGGCTGAATATTGAATGTGGGATATGTCGCCATGCCATCAGAAGAAATGATTCTGGCACTAGGTTATAGAATGAAAGATGATGTTGATGAATATCGCTTTTTTTACAGATGCTGTATCGCTAGAACGAAGGAATGAAATCCTGAATGAAGTAAATGTATGGCATGGTACACTGCTAGCTTGCTTCATCCTGATAGTCGTTCTACAGACAAGCCTGCTCATATTTTGCATGCGGCGAAAGTACATCGAACAACTTCGTAAAACCACACAAGATCAAGGGTACCTGATGGGATGCTGCCCGGCTATAATTGATGTGTCGGCAAAGGATAAAGTTTCTCAGACGGAATCCGGAGAGCTTGAAGCGTATGGCACGTTTGTTAGTTCGATACAGGCTTCGTATCAGCCTGCGATAGTTAGGGAGGAATGTGGTAAACATCCTATAGGCTTATTACCAAGAGAAGAGCCTATCAGGGAGGAAGCGCGAAGCCTCATCGCTGGTGAGAGGGGAGATGTACCGGGTGTGTCTACCTGGATAGTGGGATCACCGATGACGGCAAGTGGGATCCACACAAAGTGTGATAACCTGGGTTGTGTGCCCTGGAATCAGCCAATTTCAACCTCAACAACCGGCAGTATCTACGCAACCACTTCTGCTGTAATTTACGAATCCATCTGCGATGATCAAACATCTCCAAAACTATCTATCTAATGTGCATTCCGCAAGTCCTCTTGTATGAATAACATAGCACTAATGATCTAACCCGGCAGATAATACCAGGAAATGGTGGTTGAATAGCTGTATGCAATATATTTTGAGGTCTTTTTATATTTCATGTAGCATATTCTCAATTCCATTTCCAGTAGCACAAAATGAGTGTAGTTCTGAGCGCTCGCAATTTTACATAAGTACGGTGTTCCTTGTCCACAGCATATCCAGATATCTATGGCACTAATCTTCACCAAACTTTTGTGAAGCTTCCTAGTGATTCAACCATGGCTATGTGTATGATAGTGCATTGTGAAAAAAAATGGCATGGACCAAAGTTGAGGCTAACATGTCAACGACAAGAGATCTGGATTGGACCGGATATTTCCTTTTTTCACCCATTCACGAAGAATATTGCGGACCGTACCGATAAGAGAAAAGTTGTATGGATGACTGACTTGTCCGATACAAGCAGGATAAGTAGGCGACATGTTAACCTGTAAGAGACTGCATGGCATTAAGCCTCTTGTCGGAATGCATGGACAGATAATAATATAGCCAAGCAACATAGGAGTCACTCATAACATATTGACGTTGAATATTTCGATGTTGGTCGGAAAAATCTTATAATCACAGTTCCAATCGAAAAGGATGCAAGAATTCAAGAGAATTTCACAGCGATATCGCTTTGGTTATTTATGCGGAAGGTATAATTTGCCCGACATGTAGAAGTCGTTTCAGTAGAGATACCCTTCAGAATACACTGCAAGTAAAATCATATCGAGATACATCAGAGATACTCCAATGTACGAGTTGTCACAGCGAAACAGCTCACCAATTACCAGTATACGAGTTGTCAGAGCATTTCCATCATAGCTCTCTAGATTTGTATCTAATACCGCTTATGCCGGTGCTAGGGGCCGTGTGGTCATATCATCCAAGTTGCCACATGAACAGGTACAATAAAAGCGTACCTGGGATACAACACATATCACTAATCGTTAGATTCTTGGTATGTGCTTTAGAATAGGTTAACCAGAAGACTATTCTGTGAAGTCATGTGACGCAGTCAGTATGTCGGCACCTCTTCCCACTTCCCTTATATGTGTTGTAATGTATTCAAGTCGACTGGGCTCCTAACTAGCATGTACCAATCCGCCATGAGTTCGAGTTCGGTTCGTAATTTCCCCCTTTGAGAGAGGCACCTCCTCACGGAGTACATATTAATCTACAATCAATTAGGAACCACTCAACATTTTATATGTCAACTATCGTGCTGTGAAGTGAACATTTATTATACAATTCTACAATTGGACGAACTACTATCCTGAAAGTACATTTATACAATTCTACAATTTGGACGAACTACCATCCTGAAAGTGCTGTGATAGTCTAACCATGTGAGCTTCCTAGCGGTGTATGCGATGTACTACTGTGAGTGAATTTTATATAGCGGTCACTGAAAGACACCCAAGTACTTCATTCCCCAAGTGCCTCCGCTGGCGAAGGTCTAGCGTAGCAACTAGTTCCACCATCAGTCCATTTTACCCTGGACACCGAATCAGTCCAGCGCCTTGTGAATAGGCGAGTATATATGTAAGCGGTCACTGGCGAGGCGCGAACCCACCCCAGCTGTAGCACTCCGGGTCAGAGTCAAACACCCCAACCACTCGGCCACGACACGCCCACATGTAAACGGCATGTCTACAAAATACGCCCGTCTGTTAGTTGATATAATCTATCCCCTCATAACATAGTTGGTTAAACAAACTGTTCTCGATAATGTCGCAATACCGAAATTCTAATCTAAGGTGAGTATATAAGAAAGTGAAGAAATCAGACTGATTGACTCGATCGATAGTGAACCAATCGATATGAAGATCTTCTAAAGATGATCCTGATGACCATGGAAATCGCCTTTGTCAACGGAGACACAGACGTTAGCTAGAGCGAGATACTCGCCAAGACATCATCTACAAGAAAACTGTTACTCGGCGAAATTGACGTTACGTCGAAAGATCTTATCATTAACATTCGCGATCTGTGAAACGATTGTCTTCATGGTGGGAATTCTAATATTTCAGGCAGTTCCTATCTGTGAAAGATTTGAATTAGTCATATGTAACCAGAGGCCAATATTCTGAATGTATATCTAAATTGGAGCGATATGCAAGAGGTGATAATAACTGACGACGTCTGGCGACTAAAAAGCAACCATATGACTCAACAGGAAAGTATTCGTCGACATTCAGACCCGAGAACACGGTGGATTCTCGGACGTAGCCTTAGTATCTCAGCCGCACTTTTATCGTAGCTATTCATGCAGACACCTTGAATGACATACCCACACGGCCCCTAGCACTGGCTCGAGCGGTACACACCCAAGAGTAATGGTGTGATAGCCCTGTCGAAACTACTTGAAATGACATTGGAATGAGGAACGATTCGTTAAAACTGCTATCAGTTAGAGAGTATGATTCGGTATGTAATCGATTCGTACTGCACCGTTTTCGAACATTCGTTTCTGAAAGTTTCAGTATATATGGATACGGGTAATAAAATGTAAACGACAGAATACGTACTGAAATATATTTTCACACTGACTTCACATGGTAGAGTAGTCGGTTGTATGGCAATGGAACGAGTGGTGAATGAAATATTCTCTTGGGCAATAATAGCAGCGGAAAATGTCCATTGGAGCGATATGCAAGAGGTGGGGGAAAAATTGACGACGTCTGGCGACTAAAAGTAACCATATGACTCTACAGGAAAGCATCCCTCGGCAGCTAACATTCATAACCGAAAATACGATGGATTCTCGGACGTAGTTTTAGTATCTCAGCCGCGCTTTTATTGCAGCTGTTAATGTGGAGACTATGAAGTATCCACACGGCCCCTAGCACCGGCGTAAGCGGAATTAGATACGCTAGCTCGGGAGCTGTGATGACAGATCAGCTCAAACAATTCGTCTGATGTTAATGGATAAGCATCGTGGATGTCCGATGGAGTAAACGCCTCAACATGGGGCAAACCTGGTAAATGCAAGAATACCAAGAAAAACTAACCTGAAATGCCTGACGTCGTACGGCTTAAATTTCCCATCAAAACATGGCTTTCAAATCAACAGACGTAATCAACGATTCATCAACATCGCGATTGTGGTTGTTTCTTTGAACAACATAGAGATACTGAATCAAACGGAGTACTCATTCAAATGGAAACCTGCAGATATTGACTGGTTAACTGGTTCCGAAAAGTGGGGCATTGTCGAAATTAAAAACCAAGGCATCTGACTGACTTCATAGTATTTTGCAAGCCCCGAATTGTCACAAACTGGAATACATTTTTAACCGATATTTGTTATGCAGTGTAAAACTGTGCAGTATAAATAATCTGTATAGGACTTAAGATATAGAAGATATGGCTGTCTAGTCATTCCGCGAACAGTACGTGACTGATTGGTCTAAAAGCCAGAACAATTAGAGCCTACAATAGGCAAGGAGCAAGGTTTCCCACAGATTGATAAAATACTCTTGCACAAGCAAAGCAAACACCCAGACACCACACAGTGCTAGAAGTTGTGGCATATTTCCTAGCATAGTTCCAACATAATTGACTGATAGTCTCAATTGTTATAATATTAATTTGCAAATGGTACTACATGTAGCAATGGGTTGGATTTGGGCACGACCTGCGAATGAATCGGCTGAAGCCTCTTCCAATTCTAGTGTGGACAACGCAAAGTTGCTCAAGGAAAGAGGTTTTCACCTCCGTCAACTTTCACAGTCATACCAAACGTGTATTCGACACCCATAATACATAAAACACCATATAAAGCAATCTGATGCGACGAGAATGGAGAATGTGAGAGGAATGAAATTCGTGAAGCAGCTCTTCAACTTGAACTATTTCTGTTTGTAATCGTGTACATCAACAAACAAATATTGGTCGTATAGCAGTTGCATGAAGTGATTGTAACCAATGTCTTGCGAAATAAATGAAAGAGTGTGTCAGTGGAGACGCATGTCATCAGACGTTTGTGTTTGTCTTTGTCAGCAAATACGTCGCTTATTCGCAGAGTACAATATATGGCCATGTAGACATTACGGATGTTCATACGACCCTTAATGTCCAAAGGTGATGGTACGATAAGGCGGGATTTTGGCCTATACGTGGTGCGGTTGAAATCGAAAAAATAAAATGTCCTAAAAGTACTTAGGTTTTAATGTAACGGCAAGAGAAAATATAAGTACACAATATGTGAAAGTTTTAGTGCGATTGCGTTAAGATTATAGTTATCACATGAAACTGAAATCCACAGCTTGTGCTATTTCGTGAAAAAAGTGTCTAAATCGAGTCCTTCAGACAAGCATTTAGACGCGAAGGACCCCTTGGACCAGAACGCCATTTAACCTGGTGTTGTGTGGTAACATTATATTCCCACTGCTGGAAGATCTTTTTGGTCCAAGGGGTCCTTCATACTAAAGAATGAAATGTTATGATTCATAACGTTTGAAGTTTTCGTTAGTAGATTAAAGTGACAAAATAGCCTGTTACAGTTGTTCGTTTGTCGTGGTGTAGTGGATACGCACGTTGGATCACAAGCGTCTCGAAATTTTCTTTTACCGAGTTCGAATCCCAAGAGGGCATAATGTGTGACGTCGACAAGTTATTTCAATCTTTCTCATGTTTGTAAAAAGAAAAATGCATTCAGCATATCTGAAATAAGATTTTAGGCTATCATTATGAACCAATTAAAAGTAAAATAAATATTGTTTACCGATGACCCGATACCGTGTGGACATTACGGGCCAGTCAAACGATCAGTCGCTACCTGTTACAACGGCAATATATTCGCCTAAATTGTGTATTTATTCTCCAATATGTGCATGTAAAATCGACTGCAACGTGGTGAAATAATAACGCCTTGGTACCAAACATATGTGAAGCTATCATGGTTCACCGTAACATTCAGTCCGTTGATTGACAGCTGCCGCCGACGACAAGCTGTACATTGCATTGTGATTGACAGATGGAGAGAAGAAATGTACATTCCTATGAGTCGGCTGGCTGTGGGCAAAAACCCCGCCTTACAATACCATCTCCTTTAACATTAACACGCACCGAGTGCGGGTTGATGTCTAAAGTTTTAGACACTAAGTTCCTCTTATTGTCCTAAGGAAAGTTCGGACAATGGTGATCGAAGTGTCACCTCATTTTTTCATACGTGTATGTGTAAGTTCTTAACGTCCTAAGTCCGTATTTCGTTTTTCACCAATTCAATATTGGGAAATTCTTTAATGGACGACGGCGGAATATTGAATGACGGACTAGACGCTTTTATTTCACATGGTTCTTGTTGCGTTAACACTGCATGCATTCTATAAATAAAGGCAGATCTACGTTGATACTTTGACCTCTATGATAGCAGGTGGCCATCTTGTTTTGAAGTATTCACGTCAAAGCGATCGCATCAGATGATGGTATTGGCCTCCAGGATCTACTTTTGAAATAATCTAAACTGGGACGAGTGAGGGTCTACACCCTGAGTTTAATTTTGTTATTTATTTTTAGTTACTTCTTTTGCTGTATTTGACAAACCTCTCTGTCAATATAATACCGGTAAATATTAGTATATTTTGTGTCAGGAGGTTTCAAAAATTCAAAACTGTTAAGGAACAAACTTTAACAAAACTGCATGCGTGCTGTATGGGCAGGTCTCTGCACTGATTATGTAATCAAGCCATCACCTTAGATGAAGTGAGTTTATGCTACTTTTTAATGTCTGGTGTATACTGAACCATTCAGATAGTGCATTTTTTAAACTTCCTTCCACCAAAATTTACTCGAAAACCTTATTTGAATGCCTGGTCACCACACACGAGCCACAAGAGAGGTATCAGAACATCAAACCGAACGGTGCTGAGTGAGAACGAATGCACTGCATGCAGAGTCGGGACAGTTTATTACAATCTACGTTGGCTATTACAAATGTCATACAGTGTGACAAACTGCGTCGACATAGTGCATGTTTGTCATAATTTGACAAAATAGTAAAGCTTGTTCAGCCTTTATCTGTGTCATATTCGTCAGCATGACCATGCACGTATTTCAGGCATTTGCATATGGGGTTATGCTCGGAATCATTTGGATTGCCTATCTCATGTACCATTTATTATTTTTGTGTTTTTTGTTATCTAGGTTCAGATGCTGTATTGTAAATGAAACAGGTATTAGGAAATCCCATATGGGCCATAACTACGACTACCTAATGAATGACGGATTCTTTTCAATTTGAATTTCACTTGGGGCTTTAAACAAATTTCTTGCGGCGCGCCAAATGTGTGAAATGTAATTTTGAAACAGATACGGATATTCCAGTGGGACCTGCATATGGCGTATACATATCTCGCTTAGTAGCATTTGCTAGATCCTGTGTTAAATGTGATGATTTTAATCAACGTCACAAAACATTGTTGCAGAAACTTATAAACAGGGCTATTCCACCAAGCGCCTCCACTCAAAGTTTCTCAAATTTGGCGATACATATCGCATGCCGATAGCAAAATACGAACGTAGCGTGCAAGATCTATGGCGCTACGTTTCGTAACTTGTGTCTAATTCCGCTTAACCCGGGGCTAGGGGCCGTATGAACCCATGTACTTCAAGATCCTCATGGTACTCATATGAACAGTCACAATCAGCGTGACTGAGATACATCTTTTTTTTTAGATGACGACTCTATAACGAATATTATGGATTAAGAATACTGATCAGCGATACGGATTTGATATTTCTGGAACATCATGATGTCTTGCCGGCATCATTGAAAACCGTTGACCGCTTCTCTCTTGCAGGAAACAAGCCTATGTTTATGTATACTATGATTGTCTTTTTGAATTTGGTGCTAATACTGTTATGTGGAAAATGGAATAGGTCTTTGGATTATGGACGCGGATATTCTCTAATGGACGACGGCTGGATTATGAATGACGGACTAGACGCTTGTAATTCTTATTAGTACTATTACAGTCGAGGTGACACATACTGAGTGCTATTCCAACGATTGGGCAATAACAGTCATGCTTGCCTGTTAATATCTAATAGTGGATGCTTATTCCATGCTTGCGTGTTGATTTCCAGTTTGGACATTAGTAGTGTATATGTGCACTAAACAGTTGAGGATGTTGTTACCCCTATGAAAATTCGGATCAGGTTTTCCATCGCCAAACGGTGTCAACAATGACTAACCCTGGTGTGTAATTACATGCCCTTCTCACCTACCATTGTCAATTGTGTTGCCTGCTACCATGCACAACAACCATGATTGAGTGAGTGACAACAACATGCAGTAGTTATAAAAATTTATTGCCATGAACTCAACCATGGTTAAACAATGGTTGACCACTGTTAGATATGGTCTAATAATGCATGAAAATCCATTAAATGAAAATTTTCTTTTTTATTACCAAGTTAAACTGCCATCAATTGCCATGGGTTTAACAAATATAACTGATCAGCATTCTTAATCAGTATGATATTTCTTGTAAAGTCGTCATCTAGAGAATGATGTATGTCAGTCACGCTTTGATTGTGACTGTTCATATGAGCACCATGAGGATCTTGAAGTACATGGGTTCATATGGCCCCTAGCCCAGGGTTAAGCAGAATTAGACACAAGTTACGAAACGTAACGTCATAGATCTTGCACGCTACGCTCGTATTTTGCTATCAGCATGCGATATGTATCGCCAAATTTGAGAAACTTTGAGTGGAGGCGCTTGATGGTGTAGCCCTGTTTTATAAGTTTCTGCAACAATGTTTTGTGACGTTGATTAAAATCGTCACATTTAACACAGGATCTAGCGAATGCTACTAGGCGATATATGTATACGCCATATGCAGGTCCCACCGGAATATTACTGTCCAGAAAGGGATATTTTACCATGTCGACATTGTAATCATCTCTTTTGTTATAAAGTCGACGAGAGAGAAGGTACGCTTCATTTTTTATAGAGATATAGGTCAAAATATGATGTGCCGGTAGGGCTATCTGTAGTTTCCTTCAAATCCAGTGAAGGTGGATATAAGTGCCATCTTCAGTCCACCGCTGTACAAAAGTATGGTCTCAAAAGTAACGTCTCCAATCTACCGCTGCTGATATGTGTGTATTTGTGATGAGAAATTGAAAGCAATATCTGCGATGACAAATTAAGTCCTTCGCATCTTTGAATTTCAATCTTACGGCGGAGAGTGCCGCTCTCAATAAATACTCTCTGGAATTGTTCATTGTCCCAATGCATTTTGCCGTGCTGGCTGGGACAAATGTAATATTTCTGAGGACATGAACTTCAAATAATTGAGGGAAGAAGGCCTCTCCCACGCTCACTTACATGAAGTATCGACCCAAAAATATAGATCACTAGGGAGCAAAGATGGAGAAGGTTGCGATCGCCTGACTAGGGCACTCGCGAACAAGGGAGGTCACCATGTAAGGTGATTTTAGATATACATTCCGAGATATTGGTAACTCCATTGTTTCTGAGACGTACACCATCCGGTCACATCAAAAATGTTATGCTAATCATTAAATAGTATTTGCTTTGCGTGAATATCATTCGCATTGCGTGAATTTGTAATGCATCATGGAACCCAAGGCTTTTTCACACAAAGTTAGTAAAATTCAAACAAAAGTGTTTTCTGAGGGGGGGACGAGTGGTTCGGGTCTATGACAAAACATAAACATACACACTTATGATTTTCAATCCAGAGCCATGATGCTGAACTTTCACTTATCATTCTGAGATAGAAATGTGAATGGTTTTCCGTGTACCTTTTTCTGTATAAAATATTCATCTCTTGAATGATTCGAATACGAGGATTAAATGGCTAATCGATTGTATGAAAAAGAGCTAAATTTTTTTCTATCTGAGGAGCAGATAAGGTTGGACTAATATCAGCAATGCCGGTCATACAGAAAGTAGGGGATTCCCCATGCATTGTGGTCACACCAGAGTGTCCATGTGATCAAGTAAATAGGAGGAACGATGATAGAATAGTAATTCCGTAAGATTTGAATATAACGTATGCCTACTATCAAACAACAAAAACGCCTTAACTATTCTGTGCAGTGTTGACTACCTGTCCGTATCGCAACATGAAAACATACACTAAAAATTCCTGTATTTAAAATAATTTACACTTCGTAATTCATTCTCTACACTCTCTGCAATATGGGTGTATAAGAAGTGTAAAATCACGTAAAACACCCCTGGGGGTGCAAATTGGATGTCAAATGAAAGACCGGGAAATATTTATTGGGGTAGGGGTAGGACCTTTCCTGTTGCAACCAAGGACGAAAAAGTTTCCCAGCTGGGTTGGGAGATAGGACCCGGACCATTGGTCTATACTCATATTGCAAGTATTCATATTTTCTACAATCATATCACCCATAATGAGTAATGTAGAAGTGGAACTAACATCCCATTCAATGATTTTTGGGGTTGCACATTTTTATTTTTGGGTATAATTGTTCATAATGTATGTAGGAAAAGGAACACAGAGTCCCCGTTATTACCTGCAAAGACGATTGCATAGCTTACTATGTAAGTGCTGAAAGTAATTGTTCATAGGACCCACAGTCAATATTTCCATGTACAAGGAGTTGTATAGATGCATAATATTATTGAAAAAGTGCATGTTTGAAAACATGAGCTTGGTACATTGTATTCCCTGTGTTGTTTCAATAAGTTGTTAAAATAATGTGAATATTGGTTAACAAACTGTATGAATTATACAGAAATTTCCCTTCACCAGCTGACATAATCATCAAACTTCTTTGGATGCGACAAGATTCATTTACACAATTGGAATTAGAAATTGAAATTGACATTTTTAATAGGATATTGAGCATGCTTTTCTAGTGAAATGTCTGATTGATTTTATTATATTCGCCAACTTCAGATGTACTGTTCTGGTCATCATCTAGGTCAAATCACTCGATTTATTATAGGTTTATCTTTGAGTCAATACTAGGTTGTGTTGTTTTAAATATTAGAAGTGTTATCATTCCAGCCGTATAGGTTGATTCATTCTAGACTGGAGGTCATAGGTTGAATCATTAGATATAGGATGGTGTATCGTTCTATCGATAATGGTTGCATCGTTCTAGATGTTGAGTGTTTTATTATTCTTGTCATTAAAGGTTTATCATTCTAGACATTGGGTGGCGTTTTGTTGTATTCATTATTTCCGGGTTGCATCATTCTAGATGATGGAAGTTTTATATCATTATATCATATATCGTATGACAGTTGATTGTCGATACTGATTTAGTTTAATTTTGACAGTCTGATCAGGCTAGCCTCTAATTTCACCTGGATGAACTTTGGTGATTCTAGTCAAAATGACACATTTGTGTATAAACATATTATTTGGATTAATAATGTCTTACATTCTTGGCACCTGTGGTATACAATAAGAAATATTCACGTACATATATTTACAATTCCCCATCGTTCAACGATAACGCAAATGAGTTCTGTTTCGGTCCATCAAAACCTATGCATTTTATTCTTCCAAATTCTTTATAGATGCGTGTATTTGCTCAATACTGTTCTGAAGTTTCTAGTTTTGCGTAGAAATTTTCAATTGTTGCATATGATGGGTTAAATTCCTACATCCTTCCTTAAATTAAGGTAGTGATACCATTCAGTTACACACACAACTGGATGACTGCTATGTGAACAAGGATTGGTCATAAGCATCAGAAGATAAGATATGTTGAGTATGAATACAATCTTCCACATTAGAATATATGTACTATTGCATTGCAAAAACACCAAAATCTGCTAAAAATGTAATAGTACTATGCATGAAGAAATTTTCATGAGTACCAGGTAACATTACCGACTTTGAAAACATCCTGTTGACAAAAGTTGAATAATATCAATACACCAGTCCCAAAAGTGAAAATTCCAATGAATAATGACTGAAATAAACATAATAATAACAATAGGAGATATAATTGAGTGATGTTAGGTATCTAAAATAAACAGATAAAGTTCAGCTAGTCCATGTCAACATCCAGAAATTTACAACAATGGCGACCACGAAGAAATGATATTTGGTATGGCGTAAAGCCCGCCACTGAGCATATATACATATGAAATGATTTTTGAGAAAGAAAGCATAAATTGGTCGTCAGCGGGATTCGAACCCACGAACCCGGCTCAACGCGCCGGTGCTCTACCGACTGAGCTATAACGCCCCGTAGGTGTTATACCCGTGGATTGTGCCTGTGATGACCAACCTTCTCTCTCGGTGTTGAGTCTATGTTTATGTATACTATGATTGTCTTTTTGAATTTGGTGCTAGTGCTGTTATATGGAATATGAAGTAGGTCTTTGGATTATGGACGCGGATATTCTTTAATGGACGACGGCTGAATTATGAATGACGGGCCAGTCGCTTGTAATTGCATTTGTGCGCAACTGGCTTTATAATGAAGAAATGATATTTGATATGGCCTAAAGCCCGCCACTGAGCATATTTTTCATATGCCTCGGGCACACTCACTCCCAATTTCAAAATGGCGGCCGCTCGACAAGCAGGCGATTTTCAAATTCTCACAGATAACGATTGTCGTTGCTAAAACTTTAATAATCATCTTCGATCCGTGTTATGTATATATATATTTCGCATTATTCGATATTGTGCTGTTTTTGATATAATTTCACGTTTGCCAGTATGCTGTCTAAAAAGTCAGCCACCTTGTTTTTCGGTTGGTAACCGTTAAACGGGTAGTGGTTCTGTTGTAGTTCGATTGTGTCGTGTGCGAAGTCTTTAATTCTATGTGTTGTCAGTCTCTTCCAAATGTCAACGGGGCGTGAACGTGGACTCAACCTCGGAGACCCTGTCAGTACGTGTTTGGTCTTGTATATCGTGAGTATAGGACTAACTAGGTTTTGCCCATATTGTGTACAACGTATAGACGGAGTTGTTTTCAATAATTGTCCGTGATAATTATCAGCGGTGAAACATTATCTACATTCACTTGTGCTAACTTTATCTCATAATATGAAACGTCGTAATCAAATACATTGAGTAACCGTTAATGGCGAATTGAATGTTCATTCAGTCGGAATGTTCCTTATAACGAAAAAATGCCAGCTATGTATTGAAACAGTGATTGCCCCATATATTTCATACCTGTTCTGTTTTGTGTCCGGTGTAGGCTACTTTTCATGAAGGGTGTTAATTAACACTAATAAGGGTATTAGCCTTGTGAGAAGTCCTTTACACAGTCAGGGGTGTGTTTTTACACCCCTACGACTGAATGTGTATTTAAATGAAGTTCGTTGGGTCAAAAAACAGTCACAGTAAACAGTGTGCGCTCATGTAGGTTTCTATTACATGTATGTCGTTTAGCAAGAGTGCGTCACGAATGACCAAGCAGCCATAATGAAATATGATCCCATGCACACGTTAGACATAGTACTCAGTTCAGAGCCCATCCCGTTGTCGATGAAGTTGATCACTGGGACATTCCACTAGGCTAAATCTACTACGCAGTTGATGTTGTGAGTATATAAATATGATTCATGAAAACATGGCTTCAGTAGTGTCATTACACCGTCCACAGTACGTACTACCGACATGCTGTTTTACAGGGGCTATGAGAAAAGCTTATTCTCATTCCTTTGTATTTGGTACTGTCTGTTGGTAAACTATCTTTGGTGTTTGGAGTGTTTATCAAACTGCCGAATAGGATCGTTTTGTAATGTAATTGACGGTAGATGTGAACAATGTAGTGGATTCTCCTGTACTCGAGACGTTATTCTAGATGCCTGTTTATGCCTCTGTGTCAATGGTGAGTGGGATTTTCGTACGATGTATTGTAGTCCGAACTACATTTGACCCTCAGATTGCCTGGCTGGACAATCGGTCAGAAATTATCCGCCGTGTGGCTGATGGGTTAGAGGAAGCTCGAACTAGCTGTGCTCTGCCGTTCAGCATATATGTGTGTTACAAGAAGCAAGTTCATTCGCTTCTGATGCTATATATCGTATCTGTTGTAGTCTAGTGCCAACCCTGGGTCATTGAGACATCACATGTCGAGGCCCGTACTGTTACGGCGCCCAATTAGCTCACCACGGTAACTTGCCACCAGCACGTATATGCCTACAGGAACCGACAATGGGCACCCACCGACAGTTTTAAAACATTTTTAGTTAAACGCTAATAAATACTGACGATGGTATCATGGATGACAGTGATATAAATGATATTTTCTGCCTGAATCACACATTTGACTCCCAGGTATATTTGTTTCAGCCTTTCCTCAACATGGTCCATATGACAGACAAGAGTGGTGCCCTTCTAAAAACCAAACCTTGTTGAATGCGCTTTTCAAAAAGAAGATCTCTGATTTGGAAGGTAAACTATCTTTTTTTCTATTGAATATTTCGACTTAACTCGACTTCTGTGTAACTATATTCCAACTCGATTTGCATATTTGATAACAAATGTTACAAGGAAGGTATCCGTTTCATATCGTTGTTTTATTTCAAAAAGAGGACGGCTCTTGTGTTCAGAATTATCTGTTCGAACGTTCTTGCATCTTGGCTAACACTGAACAATCCATTACAGCCAAAGTCGCTGAGAAGTATCCGTTGGAAGTATGGGTAGTGCCAAGCCTGCTATCTTCTGCTGTCGCCGTAATCCTTGTCCTGTTAGGCCAATATTTTGGACGAAAGGCCTGGGCCTGGTTCCGTAAACGTAGAGATACAAGACCTGACGTTAAACCTACTAAAGATGAAGAGGCTCTGTTAGCCGGACAGTCTAAGGACAGCGGAATCTCCATAAAAGTGCAGTCTCCAATGCATAATGAGGATTACATGGGCCAAGACCACGACCAACAGCCTCACGATAGCATGGCAACAGCGCCCAAGTGCACGATCCCGTTGGACGAAACGGAGCAGCCACGTTATTCAGGTAGGAAGAGAGTTTAATAGCCAGTTAGCTATTCAGTTTGCTATTCAATTAGCTATCCGGAAAAGCTAGCGTCCCCCCCGCCTCGGAATGGAGAACTGCTTACCCCATTTTATGTAAGCGCCAAGTTAGAGTTTAAATTCCTTAAGGATAAGGGTTTAAAAGCCAGTTTGTTATTCACTCGGCTATTCAAATAGCTTGTCCTACTCAGTTTATAGTGTTCAAATTCGGTAATCATCGGCTAGAGCTTGCCCCGCTTAGTATATGTGCCATCTATGGAGTTGAAATTCTGCAAGGAAAGGGTTAAACACAGTTACAGTTTGATATTCGGTTCAACCACCTCACCGAGGGATTGCAACACCAGATTTTCGGACAAGACTCCCGCCCGAGCAGCACCCCGCCGGAAATGACATCATATATAGCAGAAGCGATGTTTGTGGAATATTACGATTACTTTACAATTCTGCATAAAACCTCTGTTGATTTTTATACGCCCGCCAAAAGGCGGACGTATTATGTGATGGCGGTTTCCGTCCGTGTGTCCGTCTGTCCGTCCCCCGTGTCCGGTCTATATCTGCGACAGTTTTCTATCTACAGTTCTAATTTTTGGTGAGTGGATACCCTACGGGGAGACGATGTGTCGCGTACCAAAATGAAGGTCAGAGGTCAAAGGTCAAAGGTCACTGGCCTAAAAAACAGGAAATCACTGAAGTGTTCGTGTCCGGTCTATATCTGTGAACGTTTTCTATCCACAGTTGCAATTTTTTGTGAGTGGATACGCTAGGTGGAGACGATGTGTCGCGTACAAAAATTGAGGTCGAGGTCAGAGGTCAAAGGTCACTGTTGCCTAAAATTAGGAAATCATTGGTCATTGACAGTTTTCTATCTAGAGTTCTAATTTTTGGTGAGTGGATGCCCTAGGGGGGGGGGAACGATGTGTTGCATACCAAATGTAGGTCGATGTCAGAGGTCAAAGGTCAGTGTGACATATAAATCAGGAAATCATTAAAAATTACTAATTTTTGGTGAGTGATTCAATAGGGGGAAATAAAGTTTCGCATACCAAAATATAGGTCAAGGTCGAAGGTCAAAGGTCACTGTGACCCAAAAATCAGGAAATTATGAAAAATAACATTTATTTGTGTCAGTAGATACATTAGGGGGAAACAATGTGTCACATACCAAAATGTAGGTCAAGGTCAAGGTCAAGGTCACTGTGACCCCAAAATCGTGAAATTGTTAAAAATCATGATTGTTTGTGTCCATTGAGAAATTACAGGGAGATGGTTTGTCATGTACCAAAATTTAGGTCAAGGTCAACAGTCAAGGTCACTGTGACTCCAGAATCAAGAAATCTTTGAAAATTACTTTTTCTTGTGTCAGTAGATACATTAGGGGGGCATGATGTGTCATGTACCAAAATGTAGGTCAAGGCCGAACGTCAAGGTCACTGTGACCCCCAAAATCATGAAATTCATAAAAAAAAATTGTGTCCATTGATACATTGACGGAATGTGTCATGTACCAAAATTTAGATCAAGGTCAAAGATCAAGGTCACTGTCACCCCAAAATCAGGAAATCATTAAGTCGCATTTTCATATGCCTGTCGAAGACAAGGTCATGTAATGCGATGTTGCGTTCTGTCCATTCATCCATTAACATCTGTTGTCCATGCGATATCTCTAGTTTCAAGGTATGGAATGGTATCAAATACCTTACTCACATGGCGAAGAGGAACCATACACCAATTTTGCAAAGGTCAAAGTCACAGCCCCCAAAAACTGAATCAAGTTTAGCGGACTATATGTGTTAGGTTGGAATATTCAGAGTTTTCTCCCCTACATGTATATGGCATTTGTCCTTCTCAGAAGGACAAAATTATAGACCTTTCTCTGGATTGCTAGCTACCAATTGGAATCAAGGCTATTAAAATATAAACCTTGAAATTTGGACCAATGTAATTCCAGATATACGGGCGTATATTGAAGCCCATTGGGCTCTTGTTCATTATAAAGATTGATCTGGAGATTATTTAAATGGGCAAAGCATATGAAAGGTAGTTCGCTCATTTGCAGAACTGAGAGAGTCGTTCGGTCCGATTCAAACTGAACCACCTGTGCATTCTGATTACCTTTCATATACGTCATAGCCACCTGATAATGATCACATTTCGCTATTGAGGGCAGAGTTCAGTGGAGTGAGTCTGTGAAACGGGGCAGGCGCTGTGGGGAGGTTGTATTTCAGTTAGCAGACTAAATTGCGAATTAATTGTGTCATCTTGTAGAGCTTTCCTAACTCAGTTTATGTGCCATCGGAATTCGGTAAGGAAAGGGTTTAAAAAGCCAGTTAGCTATTGAGTTAGCAGTTGAGTTTGTTATTCATTTAGCTATTCGGAACAGCTCCTCCATGAATTGAAATATCATCTTTGGAGCTGAAATTCGGCAAGGGAAGGTATTAAAAAACCAGGTGGATATTGAATTTGCTTTAAAGTTAGCTATTCGGTACAGCACCTTCTGGAATCAAAATGGACGACTGATGATATCATCTTGTGATGCTTGCCCCACGCAGTTTATGAGCCAACTATGGAGTTGAATGGCTGCTCCCTCTTGACTAGCAAACTGCCACCTACCGAATAACTTATAATACATTAATTCATGAATATTTGTTACCTGTATCAAATGTTGTCATCATTGTGATAATAAACTAAACACAAAAATGATCGATGTTCATTGTTTAGGTAATCAGAATGTAATGTAATTTTAATGCAATCATAAATAACAATTCTTTTCAGGACCTACATTCCCTAACTGGCATTGTTCAAACATTAACATGTTGAACAAACTCACAAAGAAGATTTCATGTACAAACAGCCTCGTCGTGTGTATTATATCTCAGCTGTAGTCATTTGCCTAACGTCAGTCAGTTCAACAATGTACCATATATCCAACAGACCTATGCTGTTTTAATTTTCCCTGCATTGTTTGTATATAATTAGTCTTTTAACTATCTATGATTTTACTCTACTCGAATAGGAGTTGTCATGCATCCGGTTTCCACGAAAGATGATTCGAATGAACTCCGAAAGATTCACGCTGCTCCGCAAAGAGGGGAAGGGATGCCAAGTGAAAGGCCTGAGACAGACATGCTGAACTTCAAATATAACTCCAGAACAAGTTAATGAACCTGAAATGCTAGCAATAATTTATTACAGAAAGTATTACATCGTCTACAGGTGGTCCTCTGTACAATGTTAATAGGGACAATGTACGTTATCTAACAAAGTTAGGTCAATCTCAGAGGAATACTACTCGTCGGATCCGATTGTCATCCCACAACTTTATGGACATACCGCATATCACAGGCACATGTCTGAACAGCTGATCAGCTATCTCGATATTCAGCCGTCCTCCATATCCAACGTCCATAAACATTAAACAATGTCCATACAAACAACATTTATCTTTATATAAAAAAAGAAAGTTAGTTTCTCAAAAAGGTATCATTGGTCGCGAAAATCTCTATTGCGGACAAGACAGCATGGTGGTTGTTCCATCAAGCCATGTATGTTAACCCGTGTAACACTGGTGTTCGTGGTTCTCCACTGTATAAAAGCTCTACCGAACATTTTCCAGTATTGGCGAGCAGAATTGTGTGTATTATACTCACATCCTCCAAACTTTGCATTTACATCGAAGTATTACTTAGTTTAATCTTTTGTCAGCTCCAGAGCTACGCCACACTGCCAAATGAATAGGGAAATTGAGTTTTGTAAATATTCGTTTTATAAATCATTTCACAATACAATTTGTACATATTTAATATGACCCTATGTGGTCAGACTTTAAATACGAAACCGTTACGATTGTTTACTTGAAACATCCACTTGAAACATTATGTAAATAGTAAATCATAAGAAAAGTCATTCCGAATAAGGTAAGAATCGAAGTCACATGTTGACTAGTCTCAAATTTTCGACAGTTTATTTGTTAATCTTCAGGAGAAATGGTAGAAACACGGTATATATATTTCACAGTGAGCAATAATGACTACGATCAAACTCAATCATTCTTATACGTTATATTTACATGGTTAATCCTGACTGGTCTGCAACAAATCATGTGCCAAAGTATACATCCATCTATATAAATCCTATTTCAAGGTCCCCAATCGTTTGGATTCAGATATTTGTTCCACCTACAACGTCATTAATAAGCTCAAGATATATTGTTTTAATCTTGCCACTAACCATGTGCTATCAATGCGATGGCGTGAAAGGTGCGAAAAGTCCCTGAAGGAAATTTAGTGGACGTATCTCGATGTCCACCTTTGATCTCGATGAATCGGTGTCTATTTACATTGTGGTAATGATTCTGAGTCACGATCATTCATTGTGTAAGACATATCAGTCATACATTAAAGGTTATCATTTGTTAGTATATTACTCATATTGACATCACCAACTGTACGCTGATAAACAGCTTGTCACTTACGTCCCTACTTTCCGGAACAAGAAGAGTAGGGACATAAGTAACACAATCTGTTTATGAGCGTACGCCAACTGTTGATTTTATGTTTAAGTTTAACTCAATGTACAACTTAATAATTACAAGCGTCTGGTCCGTCATTCATAATTCAGCCGTCGTCCATTAGAGAATATTGTTAATAAAACTGTTTGTACATTTATAGTTCTTGTTCTTTTGTAGTAACTTACGTTTTGTTTAAATTCTGATCATTCCATTACTTCCTGATCTGGAATTAGGTGTCTATTTCTCATGCAATCTATAGTATCTTATATAAGTCCAGATTACGAATAGAGACAGCCATTGTCCATACTGAATTTCCCCGTTTTATTTTTTTTTGATTTTTTTTTTGTTAAAAACAGCATTCTCTATATTCTTTGTGAAAAGGAACTAGCAAGGGAATTGATTTATCCCAATTAGGTCAGTCACATTACGAATGGTATCACGATTTTTTGCCATTCTCTTTTAAAGTCATGGACATTACTTACGATAGTTATATTCCTACATTGTGAAACACCCTGTCAGAAAATACTGGCTCGGGTGAGAATCGAAGTCACGACTTAGGGGATACCGTCCCACTGCTCTACCAACTGAGCTACCGAGT
Organism: Hanleya hanleyi; assembly: GCA_036873755.1. Classification (NCBI taxonomy): domain Eukaryota; kingdom Metazoa; phylum Mollusca; class Polyplacophora; order Lepidopleurida; family Hanleyidae; genus Hanleya; species Hanleya hanleyi. The sequence continues at coordinate 34,678 of JAVTVY010007711.1, forward strand.
TCAGTTGGGAACAGCTAGCTAATTCCATCCATTTCACAAGTACGCGGAATATCGCCACGATAACAAGTGAATTTTTGATGTTATCGTGGCGATATGCCGCGTACTTGTGAAATGGATTGAATCAGCGAGCTGTTCCCAACTGGACTCGGTAGCTCAATTGGTAGAGCAGTGGGACGGTATCCCCGAAGTCGTGAGTTCGATTCTCACCCGAGCCAGTATTTTCTTACAGGGTGTTTCACAATGTAGGAATATAATTATATTATAATTTATTCCTAAAGATGACTGAAATTACTTACGATAGAGTTCCGGGATTCAAATTGACAATCCTGAAGCTGTCGTGGTCCTTTCAAAAAGTCTCCGCGTTTAGGAGCAGATATCCCGATAACTTCATGAAAGGACGATCATGCGACAATATAGAATCGTCCAGTATCCAGAGATCATTTGTGTTTCTGAAAGATACCATTACCTCAATCTGCAATGCATAAAATAAAATCAACAGTTAAAGCATACCAGGTGAATAGAAATACTTAGATAGAAGCTACCGACAGTTTTTCTATGAACTATATATAAACCGTACATTTCAATTTCGACTTATTTTCACTCTGGTCACTGTCTGTGACATAAGAAGTAAACGTGCACATGTGGCCGTATAGCAAGCCGTTTTACTTTTTATTCGGCATTTGCTGATATCATTAAATATTTGCTGATATCTTCAAATGATTTGATGATATCATCAAATAATTTACTGATATCATCAAATGATTTGCTGATATCAGCAAAATCAGTCGATTTGTTGATATCACCAAATGATTTGATGATATCAGCAAATGGTTTGATGATATCAGCAAATCATTTGATGATATCAGCAAATCATTTGATGATATCATCAAATCGAGTGATTTGCTGATATCAGCAAATCATTTGATGATATCATTAAATATGGCGGAACGTGAAAATAAGCCTAATGTTAATGCCTGCTCCCTTCTCATCCTGTTGTTTGATAATTTATACCTTGTGGTAAAGCTATCTACCGAAAAATCACATACAATATCTATTACGATACTTGAAGAACCAGACAATAACAATAAAACCTATCAAACCTCTGGCTTATACCTTACGCCAAACTTTATTAATCAATGAAGCATGAATATAAGGGCATTCAAATAAATATACAGCAGGGAAAATAAACTTTTCCATTGCGGGTTATTGACTTTTAGACACAAATTCATTAGATCTGCATTTGAGTATAATCGAGGTGAGGCGAAAGGGGATAATGATTTCGGGAAAGCCGGTCAGCATGGAGCTGGTATATTAAGACAGAGACGATTGTCGTGATTCTTCACTGGTTAGCTTTTAGGGCAGGAGATAAGGCATAGCCGCGCATACAACAAAAAATTAATCTCTATGACCCTTTACTGACCCGTAACAGGAGACCAGGCTCTTACGATAAAGGCAGAACTAACCAAGCCTCAATGAGGTCATATGGCTTATATTCATCTTTATATGATGTGGGTACTGTAATCAAATAGTACTAAAGCCGATACAGATTGAAACAGTTGTGTGACATTATTTATCTAAGCATGTTCCCTGTAAATTCAGTATGATCTCAAGCACTATTTGTTAAACATTCCGATTACTTTTCAATTCTGTGTTATATCTATGTTCACCTTGCCGGGAGGAGGGGTTCGGTCGGATGTACACAGAAACTCGTGTGCGAGGTAGGTCCACCACAGTGGTTAAAGGTCAGGACCTACAGATCAACCGCCGCTAATGGGGGCAGAAATAGTGGAGCGAACCTGTGAAATGGAACATGCGCTGTGACGAAGTTTATTGTCATTCTGAACAGGGAGCCTTCCATGTTATGGTTCATACTTTGACCTTCCACCATATTTAATGATATCATCAAATATAAAGTATTTGCTGATATCATCAAATCATTTGCTGATATCAGCAAATCAATTGCTGATATCATCAAACCATTTGATGATGTCAGCAAATCATTTGCTGATATCAACAAATAAAGCGTTTTTGATGATATCATCAAATGATTTGCTGATATCAGCAAATCATTTGATGATATCAGCAAATCAGTTGCAGATATCATCAATTGATTTGGTGATATCAGCAATTATTTGGTGATATCAACAAATCTTTGCTGATATCAGCAAATATTTGTTGATATCAGCAAATATATGATGATATCAGTAAGTCATTTCATGATATCAGCAAATATTTGATGATATCACCAAATACTGAATAAAAAGTTAAACGGCTTGCCATATGGCCGTTTCCATGTCAACATACACCAATAATCATTTATTTACAACCAACCCTATATAAGCCCTCCAGCTTAGGGCAGCATGTACCATACCATGTTTGTCTGGCACAGGAGGTTGATTAAAGTACCAAACAGATTAGGCTCTCTGAGTATCCATTGTGATCAGTGCCTGTAGAGCCTAATTTTCAAAATTCGAAATTCAAATGTTTTTGTAGTTTTGGTTAGGTTTTTGTTAGGGTTTTGTTAGGGTATGTTTGTTTGGGTCATCGTCGCTGTGTGACCAACAAGGTTAGGTGCGACGTTAAACTTTAAACAACCAGCCAACTTATTTACAATGTAAGTAATGCGATTTCTAACACAACTCATTGGCGAATTGTCATGCTAAGTTAGCATTAAAGACACAATACAATATATGCATATATTCTAAATACGCTACGGTAAATAACACATTTAGTGGAGTTAATTGTACAGAAAACATAGAAACATGGCAATACAACTGATGCTGTTCAAACAAGAGCTTATACATGTGGTAAATGATGATACATCTGTGGAGAAGTTACACATTGGAAGTACTTTTTTAGAAAAAAAATATAATAAAACATATCCAATGAAAATACTCGATCGTGTAATGGTGGAACATATATTTATCCTGTTGTCGTACAGAAGAATGTTCACTTCGTCAAGTCGTTTATGTCGATGGAAAAGGAATCAGTCCTAGGAAATTTAGACTGACCCGGAGTGTTTCTCTACATCTACCATTCCCATTACGTTCGTGTTAAGCGGACTAAACTTCTTAACGGGCTACATTTCCTTTCTGTTCGACTCCGAAACGAATGGATCTCCCAGTTCTGTAGAATGAATACTTCAAATGTTTAATGAACAATAAAGTAGATTCAGTTAAAGAAAGCACAAATAGGTGTTTCAGAAAAAAACATGGGAAAGGAAGCCACTCTCTATTCATCTCTACTCCCAAATAAATTATAATTCAGGAAATAGCATTCACGATCGAAACGAAAAGACATGTCTATACTGTACGGAATAGTAGAGAGGACATGCAAAATTCGGTCCATACTCCATGTAAGGGAGCACGAGATTGGGCTATTAATTACCCCTCTTTGTAAGGCGACAGTGTAAAAACGACACTTTGAAAGATATGTATATTATGTAGTTTGTCTGGATAGGGGCATTACCCCCTTCCATAAGACGACAGTGTTAAAACGACACATGTAAGGTACATGTACCAGGACTATTCTCCTCCCAGGACGATTTTCTATAACGACACTGTAAAACGACACATTCACTGAATCATCTAGCCAGGCTTAGAAATATTGTCAGGGCCATTCTTACTTGTAAGAGAAGAACCATAGTCTAAAAATGACACTTTGAAGGCGATGTATATTTTTAAAGCGACAGTCTAAAAGCGACACTTCATCAGATATGTTTATTTCATAAAGCGACAGTCTATAAACGACACTTCATCAGATATTTATATTTCATAAAGCTACAGTCTAAAAATGATATTATTTCTCTATACTTTCCATGATGGCACAGTGTGTGGACACTCACCTTGAAAGATGACAGTTTGAAAGATATGTATATTATGTAGTTTCTCTCGACAGGGGCATTACCCCCTTCCATAAGACGACAGTGTTAAAACAACACATGTGAGGTACCAGGACTATTCTCCTTCCACGACGATTTTCTAGAACGACACTGTAAAACGACACTTTCACTGAATCATCTAAGAACAGCCATGCTTAGAAATATGGTCAGGGCCATTCTTACTTGCAAGATGACGACAGTCTAAAAATGACACTTTGAAAGCGATGTATATTTTTTAAAGCAACAGTCTAAAAGCGACACTTCATCAGATATGTATGTTTCATAAAGCGGCAGTCTATAAATGACATTATTTCTCTATGCTTTCCATGATGGCACAGTGTATGGATGCTCCATAAGACGACAATGTTAAAACGTCACATGTGAGGTACCAGGACTATTCTCCTCCCACAACGACACTGTATAACGACACTTTCACTGAATCATACAGCCATGCTTAGAAATATGGTCAGGGCCATTCTTACTTGTAAGATGACGACAGTCTAAAAACGACACTTTGAAAGCGATGTATATTTTTTAAAGCGACACTTCATCAGATATGTATGTTTCATAAAGCGACAGTCCATACTCCATGTAAGGGAGCACGAGATTGGGCTATTAATTACCCCTCTTTGTAAGGCGACAGTGTAAAAACGACACTTTGAAAGATATGTATATTATGTAGTTTGTCTCGATAGGGGCATTACCCCCTTCCATAAGACGACAGTGTTAAAACGACACATGTAAGGTGCATGTACCAGGACTATTCTCCTCCCAGGACGATTTTCTATAACGACACTGTAAAACGACACATTCACTGAATCATCTAGCCAGGCTTAGAAATATTGTCAGGGCCATTCTTACTTGTAAGAGAAGAACCATAGTCTAAAAACGACACTTTGAAGGCGATGTATATTTTTAAAGCGACAGTCTAAAAGCGACACTTCATCAGATATGTTTATTTCATAAAGCGACAGTCTATAAACGACACTTCATCAGATATTTATATTTCATAAAGCAACAGTCTAAAATGATATTATTTCTGTATACTTTCCATGATGGCACAGTGTGTGGACACTCACCTTGAAAGATGACAGTTTGAAAGATATGTATATTATGTAGTTTCTCTCGACAGGGGCATTACCCCCTTCCATAAGACGACAGTGTTAAAACGACACATGTGAGGTACCAGGACTATTCTCCTTCCACAACGATTTTCTAGAACGACACTGTAAAACGACACTTTCACTGAATCATCTAAGAACAGCCATGCTTATAAATATGGTCAGGGCCATTCTTACTTGTAAGATGACGACAGTCTAAAAATGACACTTTGAAAGCGATGTATATTTTTTAAAGCGACAGTCTAAAAGCGACACTTCATCAGATATGTATGTTTCATAAAGCGGCAGTCTATAAATGACATTATTTCTCTATGCTTTCCATGATGGCACAGTGTATGGATGCTCCATAAGACGACAGTGTTAAAACGACACATGTGAGGTACCAGGACTATTCTCCTCCCACAACGACACTGTATAACGACACTTTCACTGAATCATACAGCCATGCTTAGAAATATGGTCAGGGCCATTCTTACTTGTAAGATGACGACAGTCTAAAAACGACACTTTGAAAGTGATGTATATTTTTTAAAGCGACACTTCATCAGATATGTATGTTTCATAAAGCGACAGTCTATAAACGACATTATTTCTCTATGCTTTCCATGATGGCACAGTGTATGGGCACTCACATTAAATGGAATATAGCAGCTATACTCTCAAATATTTTGTCAGCCTTAATTTATATCCCAGATGACGATACATGTACATTCCACCCACATTTACACTAAATGAAATAACATACTGTCAAATGGACTGTCAAAGCAGTTTTATTCCAGTATTAATATTTAATCTCACAAATAACACACGTTCATCCTCCAGTGATAAAAAAAAACATGTGTAGCGGCTTTCATAATCATCCACTGACAACTTAAGGAAACTTTGTATGTAAACATGTCCATGTGCATTTCAGCTAAATCAAAAACTCTATTCTTACATTTTAACATTGGAGCACCCATACAATATCCCCTGAGGCAGTGCTCATTGCTGGCTGCAACCCTCTTACTTCATGGAATACTCCACTGCCATATTTTTTTTATTTCAAAACACTAAACATTTTTGTATGCTTTCAAACCTGCATGCAGGTCTATTCCATTAATAAAGTAACGTTAAGGCAGTAATGTACCTGTACTTCAACATCAAAAAGGGTTATAATATGGAGTTCGCTTCCATCATGTGGGCAGTATATCTTCTCCTGTATCCAAGAATACTGAGTCAAAGGATCCCGGAGCAATAATCGAGGTGTCAAATATTGCCAAACTCTGGGCTGCATTTCACCTCTCCAAACATTGCTGCCAGTCAAAATTATGCATGGCACTTTCATGCCGTCTGCATTTATTCTTTCAGAAATATAATCCCATATTTCTTTCCAAGATCCTCCACAGATGTAAAATTTTTAATCAAGGATGCAGTCAAAAGGAGGAGGACAAAAATCTTCAATTTAGCCATCTTGTCTGCCTATCAACTTGTATGTGTAAATGATGTGTCTATTCACGTTGTGTTTGCACATGTGAACTTCAATATGCCATATTTCTTCCAACCCTTTCAAAATGATGGACCGGTAAAAACAGAGGTATTGCACACCACCATCACCAATGTCTTCTGAAAAGAAGCAATAAAACATATGTACACAATTTCAGCTTTGCACTTTTCAACTGTAAATGAAGTTTCAACTTATTACTAACTTACAGAACCTGAATGGCTTACATGTATCACATCAACTTAACTATACGTGGAAATCCAACAAACAGGAACATTACACATGTTCCTCAAGTCGTGTGTCAAAGCGGTGTCGGGCAGAAATGTATGTGAAGTCAACTGTCAAAGCAGTGTTGGAGAGCAGTGAACGTGAAGTCTAGTGTCAAATTGGGATAGGACTTTAATAGGGTTATGTATCATTAGTAACTTTTACATTCATGGTCATTTCAGCAATCGAAATCAAATAATTTCTCCACCAAAGTGTACCTCAAATGAAATGTTGAAACATACTGGGAGAATGATATGCTTCAACTTCAGTGTCAAAGCCAGTGTATGGAGGAATGTACATCAAGTTGACAGTTAAAGCAGTGTTAAGGAGGAATGTACATGTAAAGTGTCAGAGTGGTGTTAGTCAAGAAGGTACGTCAAGTTGACTGTGAAAGCGGTGTTAGAAGGGAATGTACTTCAACTGAAGTGTCAAAGCGGTGTTGGGGAAAAATGTATGTGAAAAGTGTGAAAGCGCTGTTAGGGAAGAAGGTACGTGAAGTCAGGAGTCAAACTGGTGTTAGGGAGCAATGTACATCAAGTCAATGTACATCAAGTCGAGTGTCAAAGCAGTGTTAGGGAGGAATGTACATGAAGTGGAGTGTCAAAGCGGTGTTAGGGAGGAATCAGGATAGGGGTTAGGGTCAGGTTCATTTCAGCTATCAAAATGAAATAAGTCGAGTGTCAAAGCAGTGTTAGGGAGGAATGTATGTGAAGTCCGCTGTCAAAGTGGGGTTAGGGAGGAATCAGGATGACACTTCGGGTTAGGTACGTTTCGTAACTATCATGTTGAGAAAGGTACGTGAAGTCAAGAGTCAAAGCGGAGTTAGGAAGGAATGTACGTGAAGTTGAGTGTCAAAGTGGTGTTAGGGAGGAATGTACGTGAAGTCGAGGTCAAAGCAGGGTTAGGGAGGGTTGTATGTGAAGACGAATGTCAAATCGGTGTTAGGGAGGAATGTACGTGTAGCCGAGTGTCAAAGCGGTGTTAGGGAGGACTGTACGTGAAGTCGAGTGTCAAAGCGGGTTAAGGACTTAGGGTTAGGTAACTTTCATAACTATCAAGTTCAGGTTTGTTTCAGCTATGAAAAAAATTATTTCTCCACCAAAGTCTGTAGTTTGTCAAATCGGGGTTAGGGAGGAATATACATGAATTCGAGTGTCAAAGCGGTGTTAGGGACAAATGTACGTGAAGTTGAGTGTCAAAGCGGTGTTAGGGAGGAATGTACATGAATTCGAGTGTCAAAGCGGTGTTAGGGACAAATGTACGTGAAGTTGAGTGTCAAAGCGGTGTTATGGAGGAATGTACGTGTGGCCGAGTGTCAAAGCGGTGTTAGGGAGGAATGTATATGAAGTTGACTGTCAAAGTCGTGTTAGGGATGAATGTATGGGAAGTTGAGTGTGAAAGCGGTGTTAGGGACAAATGTACGTGAAGTCGAGTGTCAAAGCGGTGTTAGGGAGGAATGTACGTGAAGACGAGTGTCAAAGTGGTGTTAGGGAGGAATGTACGTGTAGCCTAGAGTCAAAGCGGTGTTAGGGAGGACTGTACCTGAAGTCGAGTGTCAAAGCGGGTTTAGGACTTAGGGTTAGGTAACTTTCATAACTATCAAGTTCAGGTTCGTTTCAGCTATGAAAAAAATTATATCTCCACCAAAGTCTGTAGTTTGTCAAATCAGGGTTAGGGAGGAATATGCATGAATTTGAGTGTCAAAGCGGCGTTAGGGACAAATGTATCTGAAGTTGAGTGTCAAAGCGGTGTTAGGGAGGAATGTTCGTGAAGTCGAGTGTCAAAGCAGGGTTAGAGAGGCTTGTATGTGAAGACGAGTGTCAAAGCGGTGATAGGATTGGAATGTACGTGTAGCCGAGTGTCAAAGCGGTGTTAGGGGAGGACTGGCACGTGAAGTCGAGTGTCAAAACGGTTTAGGACTTAGGGGTTAGGTAACTTTCATACTAT